>CABHPR010105133.1:0-26846 GCA_902168415.1 Peromyscus melanophrys
GAAGAACAATTTGGTAATGAATTTATAAGATATGGTAGAGAATGTCTTGATTTATTTACAATTTCTTAGTAGCTATAAAATAATTTGGTAATATAATTTTTTGCATGAAAACTAAAGCCATTATTATTTTCTATTACTGTGCTAAATGCTACTCATGATATACTATCTCTGAGTGTTTACCTTGCTTTTAGAGTAGCTATGGAAGACTTCACAAAGAGGAATAGAATTTGTAAATTTTTCCAGGAATTGTTTACCATTTAAAGATGTCTAAGAATCACAATTTTGTGATTCTTGTCTCTTGTCTGTTGTCTGTGAAGTCGCAGGTAAATGGAAATCCAACATCCCTTTATTGTGTGTGTATTATATACTGTATCATTTTTAAAGTCCAGAAGCAGTCCTTCATATCTAATTAAATTCTTTCTCAAATCAACTATTTTTAATACTCTGATTCTACTGCATTGTGCTTTCAATGATCCACATTGCATTTTCTGTTCTTTTTTAAGTTTTTTAGATTAATTAACTAGCTAATCATTTTTTCCAGTCCAATCAGTTTCCCCTCCCTCCTCTCTTCCAAGCCCCTCTCCCCAATTTCCTCCCCATTCTTTCCTCCTCTTTTCTCTTCAGAAAAGGGCAGCCCACCAATGTATGTCAGCCAGCCACAGCATATCAAGTTGCAGTATGTGGGGCTGTGGGGTGGCTTGGGAAAGAGGGCTGGAGGGTGGGAGAAGGGAGGAGGGGGTTCTGTGGATAGCATGTGGAGTGAGTAGAAAATTTCTTAATAAAGAAAAATGAAAAAAAAAAAAGACTAGGCACCTCCTCTCTTATTAAAGTTAGATGAAGCAACTCGATGGGAGGAAAGTATTCCAAAAGCAGGCAACAGAGTCAAAGACAGCCCCTGCTCCCACTGTTAGGAGTCCCACAAGAAGACCAAGCAACTCAACTGTAATATACATTCATTATGTAATATACCATACAAGCTTCCTGATTGGTGGTTCAGTCTCTGTGAGCCTCTATGAGCCCAGGTTAGTTGATTCTATGGGTTTTCTTGTAGTATCCTTGTCCCCTCTGGCTCCTATAATCCTTCATCCCTCTCTTCACGGGATTCCCTAAGGTACCCCTAATGTTTGTCTGTGGGTCTCTGCATCTGTTTCCATCAGTTGCTAGGTGAAGCCTCTCTGATGACAATTAGGCTAGCTAACGATCTATGAGTATAGCAGAATATCATTTAGAATAATTTCATTGACTGTTTGTTCGTTTGTTTTTTACTAGTCATATTTGGCTCTATCCTAGGTTTCTGGGCTGTCTAGCCTCTGGGTCCTGGCCCTCCAGGCAGTATCAGGGGTGCGCTCCCTTTCATGGTATGGGTCTTAAGCTGGACCAGTCATTGGCTGGCCAAACCCATAATTTCTGTGCCACCTTTACTCCAGCATATCTTGGAGGCAGGGCAAATTGTAGGTCAGAGGTTATGTGTCTGAGTTGGGGTCCCAATCTCTCCATTGGAAGTCTTACCTGGTTATAGGAGATGGCCAGGTCAGGCTCTGTATTCCCCACTGCTAGGAGTCTTAGCTAGGGTCACCCTCATAGATTCCTAGGAGTTTCCATTGCACTGGGTTTCTAGCTTATTCCATAGATGCCCCTGATTCCAGGTGTCTTTCCCAGTACTCTCTCCCTCCATCCTTCCCCCGCCCCCACACGATCCCTCCTGTTCCCAGCCATTTCTGTTCCTATTTGTATGCTTCCTGTTACAAATGAAGGAATGAAGCTAGGGCCTGAACTCTAGTCCTAATTCAGTGGCTATTGAGCTGTGTGACTTGAGGAAGACATTTCACTGTAGATGGCCTTGGCCTTCTCCCTCCACACTGACAGACTTGGATGAAACTGTCATTGAGTTGTCCTCTGTCCTGCCATTCCAGACTTTCCAGAAGGCTTGATGAGCTGCCATCTGCTTTAGCGGGGAACATCGCTAAAGAAAGAGATCCAGATTGTAGTTTGTGGCTCTGCTACTTAGGAACACAACATCATTTCTAAGTCCAAACTATAAAAGAGGTATCATTTTACCTGCCCTGCTTATATCATAGGGATGCTAGGGGTGAAGACACAGTTGGTAAACTCCATCCAGACCAATCTCCTAAGTCATGGGAGATATGGGTGATAGAAAAGATAGCCACCAGAAAAGTATATATTACTTAAAGAATAAAATTGAGAGAAATGTTACTTGTGTTTATATACTTAAGAGTGTGTGTGTGTGTGTGTGTGTGTGTGTGTGTGTGTGTGTGTACAACAATTAAACAAAAAGACATCATGAATTTCAAAAAGAACAGGGGGGCAAATAGGAGGGGCTGAAGGGAGGAAGTAGAAGGAGGAGGTTATGTAATTATATTATAATTTCAAATATAAGAAGGTATAACATTTTTTAAATCAAAAGATAAGTATAAAACTACTGGTCAATTAGCTGATAAAAAAGCAATTCATCTCTTCCATAGTGACTACCGACTATGGGAATGTCTTCACTATATTATATAAGTTAAGTTTGGTGGCAGAGTACTTAGAAGAGCAATGAACAGTGGACTAGACTAAACCACTTCTGCTTCTGCCATTGCTCACCTAAAGGAAGGACTTCAGAAAAATCATACTGAGTGTTGTTTTCTTTTTTTTTTTTTTTTTTTTTGTTGACTGCAGATCTCCAAATTGGCATAACTATGTCTAGAAAAATATACATTGTTATTTTCCTTTTTTAAAAATACAGATTTTTAAAAGGAGAGAGAGTACTTTGACTGTAATGGGTTAGTTTACAATTGTCTAAAGCACCTGCTGAAAACTACTTTGTGATGCTTAAAATTGTTAAGGTGACAGGATTTAAAAATCACCATGGAAACAAACGTTTGGAAATGCCCATAAGAAATTTTCTAGAGTGGGTTAGCTGAGATGGAGAGACCCACTCTAAGTGTAGAAGGCGCCATTTCATGGGCTAGGGTGGAGTTAAGGACTGAAAAAATGAGAATATGAGCTGGGTAGTAGAACACATAGCTCTGCTTCTTGACTGCAGATGTAATGTGTAAGGTGTCTCAAGCTCCTGTTGCCATGACACTCCTGCCACAGTGGACCATACTCTCCATTTTTAAGCCCAAACAAATCCTTCCTTCCTTAAGTTGTTTCTTCGGATACTTTTTATCACAGAAAAAGCTACTAATACAAACTCATTAGAGAAAATTATTTTTTTTAATGTGAAACAACAGAACTCCCAAGGCAACCATGACCTGAGGGACCAAGCTCCCTGAGAGAAGAAATACCCTGGGGAGAGTCTGTTTCCCTCAAAGCATTTTCTTCTCAATAACCAGAGCTGAGAGAGTGCCTGAGAAGCTGAACGGAAAGCTGGGTGAACATCTGCTGAGAAGAGCTTTTGGCAGTCTCCAGGGGCGACGAGAATAGAAGTTGAACTTCTGGGTTTAACAGGAAGCTGCGACTTCGAAACTCAAGGTCAGAACTTTTAGTGAATGGCGGCAGTACAGGAAGTGAGCGTGACACCTGTGCTTTTTCTGCCCTCTGAAAGCCACAGTCAGTCCATTAGTAAAACAGGGCAAAGACCGAGACAAATAAGGTAAGGAAACATTTTAACAATCACCCAACACTAGGAGATAGAATTTGGGTCCAGGGCCACCAGGGGTAAGGGTGTTTGCTGCCAAGCCTGATGGCCTGAAATTGACTCTTAGAATCTATGTGGGTAAGGAGAGAACTAACTTCCATAAGTAGTCCTCTGTGCTCCACAAAGATACATAAGCAAATGTGTAAAGGGGTGCAGCACTCAACAAGAAGGACATACCATGGTGAGCATCCCAGTGTTGGGGCTGCAGCTAGAAGTAAGCTTAGAGACAAGGAGACAAACTAGAATATGTCATCCTAAATAACTTAAATATTGTGCACAGTTTGGCCCAGCCTATAATTGGAATACCATGATTTATCTTGAATATATCTGCATTTAAGAAACAAAAGTAAAATCCACTCAAGAGAGATAGCATTTAGATTATCTTTAATTTTTCAGATATAATAGATGTCATTCAATAAAAGCATAGCAGTACACTAAGAAAGAATAATGGAAAATAGAGCAGGCTTGCAGCTGATTCAGATATTAGAGTTATGCGAAATGATCCTCAAATAACCATAGTTGATATGTTTCAGGAAAAGAGTTGTACCCCCAGGGTCTGAGTATCTTTCTATATAGTTTTTATTCTTTACTTGAAAGATTATTTTTAAACTGCTCTTAAAGCACACAAGAAAAATGTAGAAATTTCTCCAGAGAACTAGACCTTTGAAAAAAAATAATCAATGCAAATTCAAGAAATAAGAAATTTAACATGAAGTTAAGACTTCAATTGGTGATTTTAAAAATGAACGCAAGACAGAACACAGCATTAAATAAATCCAAAATAAATCACAGAGTAGGAATATAAGGGGAAAGATGGTTTTATAATGCCATGTCAAGTTTATATGAATAACCAAATAACTAAGCTACAGTACCTTTTTTATTATAGTAAAAAAGTAAATAAATAAAAACATCTAACATGAACTCTACCTTCTCAACAAAGTTTGAACTGTCCAGCACAATGCTGTGTAATGATTTAGATTCAAAGTGTGACTGCATAGGAGTCATATGCTGAAGCCTTGGTCCCCAGGCGGTGGCACTAGGAAGATCCTGAGGTTGTCAGCATTGATGGATTCATATTTTGCTGGCATTCTTGGGAGATGATTAAAGCTAGGTGGTGGGATATACTTGAAGGGCATGCCCTTGAAGGTTATGTCTTATTCCTGGTTTTTCCTGCTTGCTCTCTGATTTCCATCTGTCACTAAGGTACTACTTAGCTCAACCACACACTATCCACCATGGTCTTCTGCCTCACCAGGCTCTAGCCCAGAGGCAACGGAGCCTAGTGACCATGGGCCACAATTTCTAAAGTTCAGAGTCAAAATAAATCTTTACTCCTTGAAATTGATTTGCTCAGATATATCATCACAGCAATGAAAAGAGACTAGCTTATATTGTCCAAGTATATTACTTAAGGCACAAAGTTGTATAGTAGATTTCTACTATAGATTTTATCCCACATTACTGAAACTTCACCCCATGTTTCCTCCAAGGTACCTACTGAGCACCATTTGATCTTTAGTCCCAGTGTATCTGAGCTATTTAGATATCTTATCATCAGTATAGTTATGAATTACTTGTCCTTCTGTGGCTGGCTTATTTCACCCAGCATGACTTTCTCAAGGTTCACTTGTGTTACGTACACTGTATTGAGTGAGAGTGTCTACTCCTTTAAGGTTTAATGATAATCTATTGTATGTGTGGATCACATCTGCTTTATTGGCATGTATATCACTGCTGGATACATTGTTAACACCTGCTGGATAATGTGAATAATACTGAAATAAACAAATATCTCTCCAAGATCCTGATTTCAATAAATACCCAGAAGTGAGATGGCTAATGCATGTGATAATTGTGTGATTTGTCATTTGAAGAACCTCAGTATAGTTTCCCATAGTGCCTTCACTATTTCATGTCCCCCTAACAGTTGCCAAGAAGTCTACTTTTGCATAAGATAAATACCTCCTTTTGAGAAATGGCTATTGAAGTCATTTGCTCATTTCACGTCTTAACTTTGGTTTTTCTTACTAAGTTGTAGCAGTTCCTTGTATTTTTCATTAATTACTTATCAGATGTTTTCTACCATGTGGTAGGTTGACTTCTTACACTTTTTTTTTTCCAGAGCTGAGGACCGAACCCAGGGCTAGGCAAGTGCTCTACCACTGAGCTAAATCCCCAACCCCAACTTCTTACACTTTTGATTGTTTCTTCATTGTAGGAAAAAATTGAGGTTTCATTATACCCACCTGTGTATTTTTTTTATTCCATTGTCTGTTCTTCTATAATTTTTAATTAAAATTCCTTTTCGACTATTGTGATTTTTATGTTACAATGGCACCATTTTTTACAAGTATTTTTAAGACTGCATATGCACAGCTCAAATTATTTTCCATGCTTTTTCCCTAATACATTGCCTGACATAGATCAGTTAGAAAATCAAAATCGGCATCTTATTCTTGACCCCTGGAACTCATCTGTCACTTCAAAAGATATATCCCTTAGGAGATGTCATGCTCTTTGAAGAGCAGTGTGTCCATTCAAGCCTTAAAAGGGTAAAGCAATTGAAATGCAGAAATTTAGCATTTTTCTCCCAAAGACAAAGCTTAGGGTTAATGTGAAAATGCTTCATTTTTCACTTTCCCAGAAGCACAAATGCAACTTCAAACTTGGCTGAAATGAATCCCATTCATCAAATCCCGAGGAACCTTCCTGTGTCGTGCACCACTATGTTGTGACACATGAACATTTTTATGTTGTGCTTTCCTCATTTTGTTGTAGTGATTAGAAAAAGAAGTCCAGAACATTGATTACCTTTCTCAACCGTTTCGTTCTCTGAGCTTCAATTCAAGGCATTGCATCCTGCTGTCTCTTTCCTGAGCAACCATTCCAGAACATTCAACACTTGGCCCCGATTGAGTACCTCCAGAAACTTCCCCACCCCCAGACAATTTAGCACATCCTAAATTGGTATGATTAGGTTGCACAATTAGCTGAAGGTTAGGACAATCAGGAGATTAAAGGTGAGTGGAACTGCCAAGAAAGGGGACACAGGGGAGGTTATGGCACAGCCAGGAAGGAAGGCTTCCCACTATTGCACTCATAAACCTAAAAGTTCCTCTTTCACTCTGGTTATCTGAAATTTGACATTGTAGTACTCTATGTGTCTACACTCACAGTGCTCTTGAAGTGATTTAGGAGATAGAACGAGGCTCATTTGTGCCCTGAAGAAAAGTACAGTTTATAAGTGAAACTCTGTAACCTCTGAAAACTGTAGTCGTCAACTAAGACTTAGTTTGATTACTGCACTCCAAGGAAAAATAATCTATAAAATATGTTATATTTCACAGGCATTTTTTTTACTTTAAAGTATATATCTGCAACTATAGAGAGTTGATAGTAGTTCCCACTTTATCCACTCTATTGGGTGACTGATTAGATAATAACAGACAGGGTTTATTTCAAGTCCGTATGTCTGAATAAATGACCACCTTAGAGAATACCAGTTCCTTAATGTATAAAATCTCTACTTAAAATTAGTATTTTGATTAAAATGATACACATACACACTCACATATATGCATATATGTACATGGAAATATGCTCATGCATGTGTGTGTGTGTGTGTGTGTGTGTGTGTGTGTGTGTGTTTATCTACACAAAGGGCTTCTGGTGTGCTATGTTCCGTATTTTAATACAATTAAATAATTAGTTGTATGAGGGTACTTTTACCCCATACTACCTGTCCCAATTAGGAATGGCTTGGTAACTCTTATGCAATTCAACATAATTTTCTTCTACCTTAGGATCAAGCAAAGGGCCCTTTTATTTCATCCTGCTTATGTTCTCACTGGACAGCAACCTACCCAGGTTAACATCCCCAGAAAGTCATGCTCACAAAAATCATCTCTTTCCAAACATGTGTTTCTGTATTCCTAAATGTTCACAAATACTGTCTACTAGTATTCCCCATTATTTTCATATTCTAGTCATGTCTCAGTTAAAAATTATTATTTCTATTTTCCCTTCTCTTTTTCAAAACCTGTTCAGTTTCTCACAGGAATATGTTGTTGCTTACTTCATTCCGTGAAGGGACCCTAAAAAGCTAGCCTGAAATGAAAGCCACAGTATTTACAGAGTTCTCAGATATCACTCAGTTGTCCCATGAATAAGGTACATCTCCTCTGTCCAAGAAACACAAGAGGTGCTCATTTCAAACCTCTATAACGTAACTCATCAAAGGAAGTTTGGTTTACTACTGTGGTTATTACACAGAAAACAAACCCTTCAACTCCACACGCCATTCTTTCTAATCACATTCTCATTCTTATGCAGGGGATTTCTTCTACTAAGATGATTTGCCCCTCACCAACTAAACAGTTATTTTCCCAATTGATTTTTACTGTGCTCTAGCCATGCTCACCTTTGCAAAAGCAAAAACAGTAGAGTACTATGATTACTACTGTGTAGATGAAAACAATGTGGTTGACTTGCCAATGGAGTGTACAGCTGTGTGTAAAGACTGTAACTGAAATGCAGGTCTGCTTTACTACACACACTCTGCTCTTTCACTGTGCTCTGCTCTACTGTGCATGACCAAATACTCATCTCCTTCTGTTAGAGACTATTCTATTATGTTACTCTGACTGTTCTGACTAAATCATTTTCCCTCTTCCAAAGCCACAATGTTATGGCGTTTGCTTTGCAGAGTTTTCAACAGTGCTATCATGTTTTACTTTCATGTTGGTACTGAGGTTCCTGTGAATTGGTCTTCCCACTCCAAGTCAGGTTAGAAAAAGTGGTACAGAGCATGTCCCAAGATGAAAGCAAAGCACTACACTTTGGCAGCTGTATGGCCTTGGGAAATTACTTACTCTCTTTGTGCCACTTTTTTCTTCTTTGTAAAGTAGATAAGAGAGTCTAAGGCATAGGGTTACTGTATTAATCGCATCCTATCTAAGACTCTCAGAATAATCTAGCACATTATTCATTCAGCTACTTGGGAATAAAAATCTATTCATATCTTCATTTCTTCTAGTGACACATTTCTAGTGTTAGACATTAAACATTAATCATCATAAGCAGGCATGGAAAAGAACTGTCCATTGGGATGACAGACAGACTCTGGAAACTAGATATTGTTCCATGATATAGGTTGACTCCAAGTCTGACCAGTCAAAAATGTCCTACTGGTTAATGCAAACTTGACGGCACATAAGAAATAATATTTTGCAGTGATTAAATATGATGTGGGAGCAAACCACATTGTAGATAGCAACACAGAAAGTGAATATTGATAATTATTTGGAAGTGACAAGATGATACACTTCTGAAGGTCTGGATGCATCTTGTTCTCACAGAAAACGAACTTTTAGTTCTCTGGAAATGTGCAAATTTTTAAATCAAGACTTCTGTGGTCTTGCTAAATCATGGGTATAAATTATATGAAAGCCATCTCCAAAAGGATTTATGTCACAACTAAAGGGAAAATTTCAATTATAAACTGGTCTTTGTAACTTGAAAAAATTCAGGTACTTGAGTGAAGAAATATTCCATAAAGCCCAATTTTAAGAGCAATTTCAAATCTGGAGATTCTTATGGTTGGAAGAAACTGGACAGAGCCTTAAAGCCAAACAGTTATTTAACTATCTGTACATCTCTCTGCTTCACACAGAAATGGAAAACGTTTCTGTAAAAATGCTTTCCTAAAAAGAAGCTAAAGTCATTCTTCCCTGTTTTTATGTAACCCACCAAGAAGATGAAAACCACTTCCTCACACAGATCAGTCCATGCCAGAACACAAACGGAATGAGAATAAATTTAACATTAGCATCTCTCTATATATCACTCAAAAATGGATATGTGAACATATGTGGACTTGCAATAAAATGGGAATAGAGAATTATCTCTAATCATTCTTCATTTCATTGTCCTCAGTGTGACAGCTGTACCTGTGATGGAAACAATAGCTATTGTACTCTTGCTGAATTTAAAAACAGGCCATCTTCTCACTTCACTTGTCCCTAAGACAACTCCTGGCACATCTCACATTCATAAATATCGCTGAACCAGAACATGGAACATTCTAATCTTTCCAAATCTTGGCCATGGCCATGATTCTCAGACACCAGTGTGTACCAGAAAGCATGTATATACAGATTCCATCCTAACACCCTTAGAGTTCTAAGAGATTCAGACTGGAGAACAGAAATCTGCTTTTCCAAACAAACATTCTAGGCCACTCTGATGCAGGGACTCACCTACTCCATTTTGAGAACTACTGTTCTGATAGTTGAAATAAAAATAATCACAGCTCGTATTGAACAAACACTCCTTGCCGAAGTTTCCACCTGCATGCTTTCACTTTATCTCTGTGGCAGCCTATGGATTAGACTTTCCAGCATACCCTCTGCAATGAGAATGGCAGGACTCAGGGAGGTTAAGTCATTTGTCCAGGGTCATCAAGCTAATGGAAGTGAAAGAACACTAGTATAAGTCTTTGTTGTTCTAAAGTCCATTATCTTAAAAATATACTCTATCATAAAAAAAGTAAAGTGTGTACTGCCAATAGTTTTCCTCTGCAACATGTTTATAAATGTCATCCACAAATTTGGCTACGAGCACTGATCACTCTTTCAAATGGATGACATTTCATCATTCAACAGCATCAACAGATATCCTGGATCTGATTCACAAAGGTTTCTCTTCCTATCAGGCTTCAAAACAGTCAACAACCAAATGCACTTGAAATGAGGCCATCTGGTTCAGACCAGTACTTAAAATCAGAGCTCTTTTTCTTTTGGAATGAAAACAAAATTATCAGATACATGTATATCGTTATGATTCAAACGCAAGACTGAAGATGACCAAAAGAAGAAATTTTATCACAGATGTGTTAGGTAAACATACTGGCCTTAAATTTTTTAAAAATATTTTTTTTTCTTTTCCAACATTAACAAGAACAGAAGGAATACTGATGTATTCATAAAGGTCACAGAGCAAATTTCAAATCCTCTTCATCAACCTGTTTGGTGTCAAAGTCTCAAGTTCCACGGCTATGAAAGCAGAAGGGGTCCTCTGCAGGTTACTCAATAAAATCTGCCAGTGTCCCTTCTGATAGTGACGTCAATCGTGTTCCCAGTTTACTGGCAGTAGCCAAGAAATGGCATTAAAAGGTCATTTTTGGCAAGTTGTCCCTACAAATCCCTTAGCGAGCTCTTAACCTTTCTCATTTATAAAATTCACTTGTAAGTAGCCACATTACAGGTTACCAAAAGGAGTGCAACATTAAGGGTAGAAAAGTCTTAGTAGAATTCCTGTCGATGAATGTGGTGGTAATTATCTTGTTCTTGCTGTCTCCAAGTTCACCTGGATCTGTTTGCTTTTAGCTTCCACTTGTGTTAGCACCACTTGTAACTCTAGATGCAGGTGTGCCTTCTTGCCTCATTTTCACATAGAAGTCTTGAATAAACACTCAATGAACATCAATAAATGTGAAGATTCTCTGTCATAGAATATTCTTTTTAAAGTGTTTGGATGGTATTGGGACTACATGTTAATGAGTCACTCTAAGTACTTTCAGATATATGAATTCAACAATAGGGAAGTGATGACTGGCCTGATGTATCATTAGCAATTGATACCATCTGGTCTCGGAAACTGAATGATGAGCAAAGTATCTACATATCCTTTTATTTTGTTAATGAAGGAACATACTCTCTAACAAAAGTTTGTTCACATACAACTACACTCACACACACACACACACACACACACACACACATACACTGTTTAGAAACATGGGTCAAAGACAACAAAATGTCATTTATATTAATAATGGTGAGTTACTGGACACCAAATTTTCTTGGAGTAAAAAGAAAAATCATCAGTGGTTTTTACAAAAGGTAGCAATGTTACTAGGAGGCATGCCAATGGAATGTGAGAAGGGGCCTCACCACTATAAGTTTTGCTAGTGAGAAGACCGTGACCATCACATGCTCTCTTCCCAGTCTTGAGTTATATGTAATAGTATGTGCTCAATTGCCCTTTGAATCACAAAGCAAGAAAGTGTTGGATAAATGAGCTGGGTGGGAAATGCTCTATGGCAATAGGCTTTAATTATGGTGACATTAAAACTAACCAAGCATAATTGGGGTTACTATGCCCTGCTTTCAATTGCTTATTAGGTTAGAATTAGAAGGGAAGTAGGCGATCTAAGGAAAGGAAAACGGATCTAGGCAACAAATACAAGACAGTCAACCTTATACAAGGTGCTGCACAAGACATTCAAAATAAAACTAAAACAGGATGTTATTTTACCTAGTTACATCTGAAAAGGCAAAGCCTATTTAATATAAAAACATTGTTTTACACTATGACTAAGAATTTAAGTTTAGAGAATTATTTTAATAGTATTGCTTTGAGTGCATACTCAAAAGCAACTGTGTGTGTGTGTGTGTGTGTGTGTGTGTGTGAGAGAGAGAGAGAGAGAGAGAGAGAGAGAGAGAGAGAGAGAGAGAGAAAATTGTGCTGGGGATCTAACCTAGTGCTTCCTTCCTGGCAGGACAATGAGTCTACCACTGATCTAACCCTCCAGCCTGAGAGTACTTCATTTCTCAGAATATGAAATATACATACTCAAGAATCTTAATTCTAGGCATACAAAAACTGATCTACATCCCAAGGGTGTCCATTACATCAGTCTTCAAATATACAAATACCTGAAGATAATTGAAATCCACAGATATAAAGTTGGTGTGATATACCATGGAACTTGTATAACATGGGTGTAACTCAATATAGCATGTGGTGATACTGTGTCCCCCAATATACTGTGTACCCTAATAAACTTATCTGGGATCAGAGAACAGAACAGCCACTAGATCGACATAGAGACCAGAAAATGGTGCACACACACGTTTAATTCTATTACTTGGGAGGCAGAGTTCCATCTGGATCTCTGTGAGTTCAAGGCCACACTGAAACAGCCAGGCATGATGACACATGCCTTTAATCACAGGAAGTGATGGCAGGAAGCAGAAAGGTATATAAGATGTGAGGACCAGGAACTAGAGGCTTTTAAACTTTTAGGCTTTTAGTAGCAGTTCAGCTGAGATCCATTCAGATGAGGACTCAGAGGCTTCCAGTATGAGGAAACAGGATCGGCTGAGAAGTTAGCAAGGTGAGGTTAACTGTGGCTTGTTCTGCTTCTCTGATTTTTCAGAATTCACCCCAATACCTGGCTTTTGGGTTAGTTTTTATTAATAAGACCTTTTAAGATTCGTGCTGCAATATCACATAAATACAAATAATCTATACAGAAAGACTTTGAAAATATTACTGAGTGAAATACAAAAATTTCAGGAAGCCACAGACACTATAGAATACAGCATTATTTCAAAAGGTTCTCCATCTATTCCTTTCATGTGACCTTATGCAATGACCTCTGACTCCGATTATACATATAATGGTAGGGACTGTTGTCTAGAAGAAAAAACAATGACATGGTAACAACAGTGTTATTTGGAAATGAAAATAGTCATTTTTAATATTTATTTGTTCATTCATTCATTTATATATTAAATTGTATGTTTGCATGTCTATGTTAATTAATGTGTACCATGTGCATTCAAAGAGCCCACAGAAACCAAAGAAGGAGTTAAATCACCTGACACTGGAGTTATATATAATTGTGAGCTGTGATGTGGGTGCTGTCGAGGAAGCCAGGTCCTCTACAAGAGCAGTAAGTCCTCTCCAATGTGAACTTATCTCTCCAGTCCCTGAGTAGCTCTTCTAGTCAAGGTGTCTTGTCTTCAGTTACAAAGATGAAATATTTGTATGTTAAGTATGAAATGAAAATTATATAAACGGGATAATGGAAGAGCAAACTCCTTGTTATTTTCATTGCTGATTTTTTTTCCAGAGCATTCTTCTTCTGGTAATCTCAAGTCTTCAGGAAAATGACTATCTATCCATACATTTGGGCTTTTCCATGAAAGTTTAAAAAAAATGTGATAGGAAGTATGTTACAGCTGGAGATATGTAGATGAATATGGTAAGATGGGTTTTAAAATATCTGCTTGCTTTTACAAGGATTTGGGGACACCATTCAACATATTTAATAACTGAAATACTTTTCTTTACCTTGATAACAGGCAATTTGGATATGGCCTGAGTGCTTAGAAAATTTGATTAAAATGTGCCAAATAAGATTAGAACCATTTAATTAGAAAACATACATGTCTGAAAAATTGGTAAATTCTGAGAAGCATTTCCTGCTGTGCTTTATTTCCAGGCTTAAGCCAGTGAAGAGCCAATTAATTTTCCAAATGTTTTGTTCCCACCTGGAGACGACAGTCCTGACAATGTTTTGACAAGTCCTGCAGGCACCAAAACTGTCCGAAATTTTGTGAATGATTCCATGTTTCAACAACATCTAGTCACTGTCTCACAAGGACCTACCCTGAAGCATCAGACCTCACATATTCATATAGTCCTCCTCAGGGAGGCTCACAAGCCTTTGGGCAATTTGTGATATGTAGTCCCATTTAGCTATTCAGTCTGGAGTGATCCTCCACTAGTTATTAGGTGAAGGCATGTGTACCAACACACTCAGAGAAGCACCAGTAACAAACCTGAGAATCAATGGGGCCCAAAGAACCTCTCCTCAGATATTTATCTTAAGGTTGTTCTGTCCCGCAAACAAGGATGAAAATGGTTCAATGGCTGCCATCACTTACTATTTATTGAGCTTTTCTTGTGCTCCAGGTCCTGAATTACACACTGAAACTCAGAGATGTCTTAGTCCTTGTGAGCCCCTGCCCTAATGATTATACTTATTCATTTATTCCGCATATATTCGCTTAATTGCCAGACAGAAAGATAAGTCTCAGTCACCAAACCTCACAGAGATCCTAGCCTAATGAAGAAAGAGAGAGGCTGAAACCAGGTCTTGCATAACATTATAAGGACAGACCGAGGAGACTGCTGACTATGGGTTCTGCAATACAAATTCTGTCTGAGATAATCAACATATGAGAAACTGTGTTAGACATGATTTCTTATTAAGAGCCCCATATATGAACTAAAACAAGTGACTGGGATAAATCTATACCAGCATATTGCTCTAAAATACCTATACTAGTACATTTGGAAATAAATTTCCAAATTTCTCCTTGACAATTATTTTTCTACAACTTCTTTGCTAGAACCTGGAAATCTTATACAAAATTAAGAGTACAAAATGAAAATGTCACTGAATCGAGTACTAAACCCTCACTCAATGTCAATGCAAATGCATAGTTTTAAAAAGGCAGTTAAGATTATACTTGTTAAAATCATACATAAAAATGTGAAATGAACTCTTGCACACATAGTGTTATTCAAGTACAAATCTGACAATTTGAATAAAATGTGGGGAATATGAAAAAAGAAGTAAAAGAAAACGCAAGTGTTTTTTTTTTCCCTCAGTAATAATTGTTTGGTGTTACAGTTTAAGGGATTTTCACCATTTTGCATATCTGGGGTATGCCCTCACCAACTGTAAGAAATCATTGTCATAGAATGTATACAAATCATTCAGCATTTTTCCACAGTCGGGTAAACTAAATTCTTAGAAACAATGAAAGCTCAAATACTTCACTCCTTGAATGGCACAATACATATCACTTTATCCTCATTTCACCTATGATGAAAGTATTAATGCCTTCATTTTATATATCTTTTTATTCAATAAACCTATACCAAATGCCTTGTATAGGTAGATGCTACGTTATGTCCCATTTACAGAACTGGGAAATGACTAATCAAATCTTTGCCCTTATACAGCCTACCAGAGATGTCTGCTGTTTTGCTATTGTGACACATTACCATCCTCAAAATTCACATTCTAGAACATGGCAACTGATTTAAAGAAAAAATCATTCATAAAAATTCTCATTATGTTTTAAGTAAGATTACAATTTTGTTTTGGGCCACATTCATGTAGCCATCCTCAGCTGTATGTGGCCACAGGCCATGAGTTTGATACATCTAACTCTACTGTGGGAAACTGTTTAAAAGGTAATTTAAGTTCACACCTAATATGTCAAGTAACATGGAGAAAACAGAGGAAGCTTAAAATGGCAGGCATTGTATGGAAAGTATACAGTATATAAGGTCATTACAGAGGGTACCGCTAGCTGCTTAATCAGATCAATGCTTAGTATAGAACTGCAATCAATAATATCTTGAACTGAACTGAACAAGAGACCTTTTAATAACAAAGAATGTATGTTTCTCACAATGATATCTTCTTGAATGGCAAAGATGGACCATTAAAGCTATGTAAATGTTGTGAGTAGATACAGAATCTTTTAAATACTATTCTGTTGGTTACTTTTTTGCAATTCTCTCCATAGATAATATCTTAAGACTCTATAATGGAAAGATGACATCTTTGTCCACAATATCACTGAGAAGTACATGGTGGCATTTGCAGCCCTCCTCTGGTGCTATAATGGCCCTTACTTGGACTGCGGTCAATCCATAATGTCATCTTAACAGAACAGTCCATCATTCAAGGCAAGTCCTTTACCTCATAAGTTTCTAAATTTACCCTTCAGAGAATGGAACTCCTAGATAATACCTCAAGTATGTATATGATAATGTTAAAAATTATCCTTCAGATAGCTCAAGAAAACTGATTAAGGATCTTATGAAATAATTTATTATTGTTTGCCATATATTAACATTTATTGAACACTGCAGTTGTTCATTAGCTTTTGGTGCATTTTTGCTTTGTATTCCCAATTATATCATTAACTTATTTTTAACCAAGTTGGTGTCCACTGGAGTGTCTAAACACAGTAGCTTAGCAATTACTTAACAGAGTAAATAACACCCTATTCCCTCCAAAAATGTATACAATCAGTGCCCTCCAATATGTTAGAATATCTGCAGGCAAAATTATATGTTCGGTGCTAGAACACCAGCCTAACAAGTGTCTTGAGACACATTAAAGTCACAAATGTGGACAGGAGATATTGCAAAATTACCTGAATATACTCTTTATCTGTCATAGTACAAAGAGTCAGACTATCTTCAATCACATTGCTGAAATCTAAGCAGTGATTCTAAGGCTACTCAACCATGGGTGCCATAGAATCACATAATTGTCCAAGTTCAGTTTGATGTATTTTCTTTTCATATAATTTCTTCCATTTATACTACAAGCACCTTGGTAATAGAAAGCTATTCATAATCTGTCATCTCCCGTTTCCTTCTTAGCCATCTTTGTTCCTTGCAAGCTTTTCAATGGCTACCGAGAATGCTGTGACATTCAATAATCATGGCATATCGTGTCAAGTCTTTGTGGGCTTGGAATAGACTGTCAGTACCAAATAATGGTAAATTGATACAATGTAAAGAGTGAAAAGTCTGGGTTCAATCAAATACAAAACAACAAAATGGCTTCCATTCACAGTCTTAAGTAGTAGCCCTGTATTCAGATGGTCACTATAAAGTGTCCAGTAATGTACATCTCATGTATTTTCATCTACATATATATCAAATTATTAATGTTTTGTGCTTAAATATCACCTTATAAAAATTATTTCATTAAAATCATCTTGCGTTAAAAAGAGCTAGGAGAACCGGGCGGTGGTGGCGCACGCCTTTAATCCCAGCACTCGGGAGGCAGAGCCAGGAAGATCTCTGCGAGTTTGAGGCCAGCCTGGGCTACAGGGTGAGTTCCAGGGAAGGCACAAAGCTACACAGAGAAACCCTGTCTCGAAAGGAAAAAAAAAAAGAGCTAGGAGAATATAGGAGAATAGAATTTATTTGTCAAGCACTAATCCTGTGCCAAGAACTATGTTAAGAGATTTACATGATTATATCCATTTGAATGAAAATGTTTCCTTTCATAAAACTACATAATAAATTAAAATGTAAGTAAACAAAGCCTAAATATTAAGCAACTTGTCCAAGGTCAAACATGTGGCAGGCATTTTAACTGTGACTCCAAAGTCAATGACTTTTACTATTTCACTTAAGTGCCTTCTTAGAAAGCACTTTATATACAAAAGATAATTAATATATATTGAACAAATGAATAGTCTCAGTAGGATTACTGTCAACTCTATGTGGTTGAGTTATGGAAAGTTACAAAAGAAACAAATTCCTGCATATTCTTCAGTTCACAATACCTCTGCTCCTGAAAGTATCCCTTCTAGTTGATTTTAAGTGCCACCAGAAAATTGAAGATACACCAATAATTAGATTTGTTTTGTTGTTGTTATATTGGTTATTTTCCACGCATGGGAACTTTCTTTAATTATTTTTTATATAATACATTTTGAGCATGTTTTCTCCTCCCATATTCTCCCCACCTCCCTATCCAATCAACTTTATGTTCTCTTTCTCTTTCCAAAAAATTCAGAAAGACAAAAATCAAAACAATACCCATAAAAATACAAAAACCAAAATAAACAAGTATGACCAATAAAATAACAAAAAAAAAAACCCAAAACAAAACAAAAAATACACATACACACCCACGATCAACATGAAAATGCAGTTTGTTTTGTGTTGGCCAACTTCTTCTGAGCATAGGCCCTGCCCTAGAGTGTGATAAATATACCCAGTTTGACTCCATTGAAGAAAACTGACTTTCCCTTTGCCAGTGGGTATCAGTTGTAAATAGCTTCTTGGTTAAGGGTGAGACCTTAGGTGCACTTGCCCTCATGGTCCTGGGAGCCCATCTGGCTTGAACATGTACAGTCCTTGTGTGTGCTGCCACAGTCCCCGTGAGTTGATATGTGCATCAGTCCTGTTATGCATGGATCACACTGCTTCCTTAGAGTCATCTGTCACCTCTGGTTAGAGTCATTCTGCCTCATCTTCTGTCCCTGTGCCTTGATGGGACAGCTTTGAGGAAGGCTACCCCATTTAAGACTGAGGGCTCCAAATTCTGCACATTGTCCAGCTTGTGCACCTCTCTATTGATCCCCATTTATGGCAAGAAGAAGCTTCTCTGATGTGGGTTAAGTGGTTGATCAAGGCACTGATCTGTGCTCCAGCCCAGTGTGGTCACTAGGGATTCCTGGTAGAGGGTGTTTCTATAGGGTTGGTGGGTGACACAAAGGAATGGAGATGGGCTAGGAAAGACTGAGAGGTGCAGAGAGAAACATTTAGGGAGACCTCATATCCAGCTTTCTAACACACATAATCCTATAATTTCTAATCACCTGGATTTCCATAACTCTGACACTTTTTCATTGTTGACATATAACTTTGGCTCACTTGGAAATATTCTAGAATACACCAATCAAAATAAATTTAGTTTTATTTTTAGTATAACTGAATTAAAGTCATTTGTCTACGTGTTTGTGCTTTCCCCCAGCTCCTGAATGCATGCGCAGTTTTTGAAGAATCCAAAGCTAGTGGAACCCAGGATGAGAAACAGTAGTCACAGATGAGTGAGAAAACCAAGTTAGCTACTTCCTTTGAGTACTACAGTAGACAATCTGTGATATGAACTTATAGTAAAAGAAAACATAGATGAAGAAGAGAAATTAGTACTTTAATGAAAACAGCAACCAAAGGAAATCTACCAAACATTGCACAGCATGACTATTTATTAGCTCCCCCAAATGGACTGACTCATCAGAATATATAAAATTTTTCAATTAAGATAAAGAAGCACTTCATGATCATGAAGGAAATGCCCATCGCCATTCTGTCTAAGCCCATGTCTTTTTTCATCATGACTGTGAATTACTATCTGCATATATGTAAATCATCTGAAGGTCAGAAGACTTGACTTTTTTAATGAAGCAACTTGTTTCAATTAATTGACTATGGTGTATGGATAGTCTGCTTTTTAATAAGAACAACAAGAAAATCTAAATTGCAAAATGGTGTAAGTCTTTTGGATCACAGTAAGTTAGCTTGAAATATGAACAAACACGCAATGTAGAATAGAACAGGTATTCCATAATAAGAAGGCTGCATGTCTAAGTCTTTTGATTTTCAAATATGGTTGTGTTTATTTCTATATGTAGTCTATTCAAAGCCCTGTATGATTAGGCTTCTTTATTCTTCATTCTCTATTCAGTGATTTTTTTATTTTCATTCTTTACTGATATATCTATCATTAAACAAATATTTAGCAAACTGTATGCCCCAAACATTCAGACATTGTGATAAGTTTTTTTCAAAAAGTAGTGAACAAAGCCAAAAGTAGCTTTAAACAAAAATAATAAGCAATTCATTGTAAGGAGGAAAGAGAAACAGATATCCCAGGGGACATCTATGAAAAGTAGGTATCTCCAAAAAGGTAATATTTACCTTTGAATGCATAAACAAACAGGAGCCAGTCAGTGTGTGAAGAAGAATGTTCTAGACACATGAGGCAGTAGTAGCAAAGGTCCTTAGGCAGAAATTCTTGATATCTTGAGAAGTGAAATAGAGTTAGCACTCAGGGAAAGGCTGTTACTCCCTGAACTGGAGGAAACCAGTATTAGAAGACAGTATGAAATGCATGTGAGTGAGGTGGAAAGTCATTTAAGGGTTTTAGTTAAGAGGGAAAGTCAGATGATAAGAACTGTGTTTTTCAGACTTTGAAGCTTGTGCATTGATGCGTGGGGAGAAGGGCACGAAAATAAATGGTTCCGGTTAAAAATGTTCTTGTTTGTAGCACAGATAAGAAATGTACATGGAGATAAATCACTTTTACATCTGATGGGAATAATGAATCGCATGAGAAAGGGAAGCATTCAAGGAAATATTCAGTTTCTGGTTTCAACCACTTGGTCAACAGTAAGGTAGAGAACTGAGAGTGTACACATTTCACAGTGAAGGCAAGCAGAAGATCCCACTGACTTTGGACTGTCTTCTGAATTTCACAGTTTTCAATTTTAAGAAGGTCTGCCAAGAATTTTTCACAGGTTAAGCCTTAGGCTGCCCTTTCAGAAAAGAAGGGAAGGTTCAGTCACTTCACACAGGAGTCAGAGTATGGCAAAAGTGCACAACAAATACTCCCCCACATGATTCCTCCTGCAGGGCTCAAAGGAGGGTCTGGAAATAAAAAAAAAAAAAGACCTCAACAGACAACCCATATTAATTCTAAAAGAACAGAAAGTATTCACTGTTTAATTAAATAAAGCAATGATTGCCATACCTATATTTCATTATATAAAACCACACTGTAACAGGATGTATGCCTTTGTCCTGCTTTTCCCCAAAAAATGCCTTATTTTTGACATGTGCTTAATAAACTAT
The DNA here is from genome assembly GCA_902168415.1 of Peromyscus melanophrys. Lineage (NCBI taxonomy): Eukaryota > Metazoa > Chordata > Mammalia > Rodentia > Cricetidae > Peromyscus > Peromyscus melanophrys. Next base: position 20,900 of record CABHPR010105133.1, read on the forward strand.
TTTAAGTTTATTAACCACAGTTAAAAGCTAACTCGATCAGAAACAAAACACAAGTTTTGTATCCATCTCTGTATGATTCAGTAAAATCAGACCAACCAGCCGTAGACAAGTAGGTATAGGCATTGGTTTGTCTTGAAAGGAATGATCTTGAATACTCGCCCATCACGAAGAGGATCAGAAACCTTGTTCTGTTTTCTGTTATAAATTGCACGGCAACTGTTGGAGCGGAGCTTCTTGCAACCCTTCTCTTTGAGGTCTCATGGTATTTGGTGAACTGTGATTGTTGTTTTGCTTGTCTTCATGCACAATAAATTATATAATTGTCTGACCTGATTCTATTTTTAACAGTTCCGTAATTCTTGGTGATCTTTATTATGAATGTGATACTTCATTAGATATTGAATATATTCTCTGTCCTTGAGGTGCACTTTATGGTTGCAAGAAACTAGTAAACAGATTTAACAATTACAGCATTATGCCAAATGAGGTTAAGCCTGTAATATGGTAAGATGGTGTATGAGAGCTGTATAATAGCTAACAGAACTCAAAGCAAAGAGACCACGCCATGTGGTGATTTGTCCTAACAGCACTGTCCATGGGTAAGAGAGGGGCAACCCTTTCTTCCACTCTGAGCACATCCCAGGAAGTTGCATTTATCTCCTCTAGAGATTTAATACTGCTGTTGTTCATTCTAATATTTCCACCATCTGGTCCCTTCCTTTCCTCACGTCTCCTCGCCCTCTCAGTAGTCAAGCCCACTCATTCCTATTTCCCATAGTAAATAGAAGCCATCCCACTCAGTCCCTCTCAATCTCCCACTGAAACATCACAGCTGACTTTTATCTTCAAGCACCTATCTGTACCTAGCTGCATTTGCATATTAGACACCAACCATGACACAGTCTTTAGCTCTCATTAACTCCCTCTTCTCAGGAGACATTTGTTATTAATTAGGCCTCATCTCTTATATATTTAACCTCTTGTGATCAATACTGCACAACAGCTTCTTTCAATAAAGATATTAGTGCCATATATATATATATATATATATATATATATATAAAATCATTTTTTAGCACTACCACTCTACTGAAACTGCAGTACCATGACTTACACCCTTGGTAAGTCATCTGTTGTGTATTTGTCCTTTACTTAGTAGCTTTCTTGGCTTCGTCAACTTTTAAATATGCTTGGCTTATATTCAAAAAACAAAATTCTTCTTAGTATTCAACTTGCTATCTGTGCTTCTGTCTTAAAGACTCTTCAAACTTTTGTCCAGAGTAGATTTTGTATTCCTCCCACTATAACCCTCCCACTGCTTCTCTTAAGAAGGAACTTTTGCCAAAGACCCAGAATCCATCTGACAGCATGCTTCTTCTTCCTAATTACTTGTGCAATCACTTCAGGGTTTGGAATATCTGTCCACAAATATCACACATTTGTTCACCTCTCTCATTTTCCATCACCAGACAACTATACTTCCATCACACTTCAACTATCTTTGCAAATAGTCTTTTTTTTTCTTTTTTAAATGATACCTTCTACCACCTATTGTTTCCCATTTCCCTCCTGTTCTTCACTTAGTAGCCAGAACAATGACTTCAAAACTCTAGCACAGCCATGTTTCCTGAGCCACCCCATCCTGCTCACTTTACCTGGAATACTTCAGTGAAATTCTGAACATGTCTGGCATGTGCCTTCTACTACTTTCTCTCCTCCCTTGCTCCCTACTAATCTATTCACTACTCTCCATAGTGGCCTTCCAGTTTTCCAGAACTGTAACTTTCTGTAACAGGTCATTGTATATATTGCTCATGCTTCCCAGATGGCACAGTCCATTTTCTTTCCCTGGTTGATTTACTTTTCAACTTTAAATTTAATTAGTACTTTGTTTAGATATCTTTCTATATATCATTTTCTTTTCAAATATGTATTTATCTTCATAGTAATTACCCAATTTCTTATTTATCTTTACCTATACATTTATTTACTCTTGGTGCTTCTTCTGTCGGGGGAGGGACCACGTCCATTTCCTTGTAGCATTTGAATATAGTTTCTAGGACAATGTCTTAGACACAGTAGGTATACTGTACATACGCACGAATTAATTAAGGAGGAGGGATTGCTTTATGAATGAAGTGGAGACAGGCAGAAATAATAAGTTATACATGTACAAACAAAACAGAGTATGTTGCTATGATGAACTAGCTAGCAAAAATATCAAACTCCCACTCTTTCCAATGGCACATCTTCAAACAGCTAGCTGGCAACAGAATGCTTTGCTATATCCTACAAGAGGCCATATATCTGTTGTCAGGGGCTTTCCTTAGCCACATACCTACCAAATACCGGTTCATGTTAACTATGGCAATTTTAGCTCATTCTGTGCACACAGAATAAAACCATGAATACCCCTTGTCTGGGAAAGGCAGGGAGAAAGGTGATGACTTTTATACCTGCCCTAAAATCATGTGAGCTGTCTATATACTATCGACAACACGTGCCTTCTTTAGAGGTGGAAAGGAATTAACTATATTATTTATTTGAATATTTTGTCTTGGCAGCATGCATTTAGAAAAAAAAACTATCCATTTACAAATAAATGTTCAGAATCAGTTCTCTTACCAATAGAGGGAAACTAAGTATAAAGCTTCAAACAACCCTGAAAATCACATAAGAGGCGTGACAACTGTACTAGAACACAATTTGCATCGTCTCATTGACTCCATCCTGTTGACCCAAAGGGCTTAAGAAATTCCCCAAATTGTATAAGCAGTAGCAATGGAATTGTAGCCTCATTCTAAATGCCCACAAAATCCAGGCTGCTTCTGGTGTGTATCAAATAGGACAGTCAGAAGTGAAACCCAAGAACGTTGACTGTTCTGCTTAGTGATAGCGAACAGTATTTCCCTTTCTAGTCCATCTCCCACCCCAGATGCTATCCTGATGCACAAGGGGCAGGAATAAATGAGATTCTCTGCCAGTTTCTCACAGGTTTCCTTATGAACCTCAAGATTCCACACAGTCATAAAACTTCCATCTCTGTGTACTTTACAAAACTGCTTTTGGACAAACACTGTGTACATGAAGTTTTAGCCCAGAATGCACTTTTGTTTCCAGGCTATAAATAGAGTACAGCTTTTAATGAAAATGCTGACACTACCTAAAGAACAATGGTGTGGGACCACATCTATTGCAGGAACAAACTGGTTCTGTGAACAACATCGTTTAAAAAGGGCATTTATAGTATATATTTAATTAAAGCGGGCATATTAAATTATGCAAAATATTTGCTTCACCAAAATGCAATTTAAAGTAATCATCAAAACCAATTAGCATATTTATTTCCCATACATTGAGAGATTTATCCAATCCAGATACAAATAGCGTTAACTTCTTAATTAGGTGTTTGAATATACATGGGTCAGCAAGTAAAGATATTCAAATATTTATATATAGCTTTCTGTATGGCTACAGTGAAGGAGTACCTAATAAAACCTGGATATTTCCATATACTTTGGGGTTTTGATTAGATGCATTTACTGCACTATTTGTTGGTGAAGGCAGAGAATCAGTCCATCAATGGAGCCTTGGAGGGGCTTTATCTTTTAATGAGGCAAGCCCAGGACCACATTACCTGCTGCCAACCAAGACTTCCTTAAAGAACTGGAGTGATTAATGTTCCATTTCAATGTCAAGCATCATTACAGGTTTAATACAGGCCGGAGTTTGTCTAAATATTTAGTACAATTCCACTGAGGCCTAGGGTAGGTGGAGGCTGCAAGAGGTGTAGCATTGACTCCTGCTCTGCCCTGGTCCTAGGAAGCTGCCTGTTGCTAACCTGGCTTCCTGGAATAACTTCAGTTGTCTAGATTACCTGAGGCTAAATCTAATGAGGCAAGTCAGAACACAATCCAAAGGGCAGCACAGATAGTCAGAAGAGGAAACAAGTCCCAGGAAGTTAGGTGAGAAGCCTCCATGTTGGTTTTGTACAGCTCAAGTAGGTATTTAACATCACCTAACTTTAACCTTTTCCAAATTTATGAGTTAGGTACAAAAACATCACAAAGGTATATTCTTCATAAAAATGTATGATAATTATTACCAAGAGTATATTCCCTTTTCCTTTGTCCTATGCCTTTATAATTTCAACTTTCAGTCGGTTTATTCATTAGAAGAATTCTCATTCATGTCTCCTTATCTCTAGCTGTTCTAGGCATAGTCATGATTATGCAAATAAAAAGCTCTCCATGGTGTCTGTGTTTATTCTATGGTGATCTTACACCACCAATACGAAAGAAGATGACAGAGAGGCATGTGGAATGTTCTTAAGACACAGATGAACTTACACCAGCAAAATGTTCCCTTCCCTTACATTGTGCTGTGCACTCCATAGCAAAACCAATTGTGTTTCTAGACACTCTTTTAACAAATAAGGGTAGAATTTACTCTTCCAAGATACTTTTCTGGAACTTAAGTTGCCAACACAAATACAACCTGAGTTCAGTTCAGAAAAAGCTTTCATTGTTATAGAAGTTTTTAAAAAAAGCTATTTTTAAGTTAACCCTTGTAGCATGAGTCTTAAAGAGTCTTATTAATAAAATCAAACCTGAGGCCAGTTATTGGGGTGAACACTGGAAGGTCAGAGAGACAGAATAAGCCACAGCTATCTCACCTCGCTGGATCCTCAGCTGGTCTTGTTTCCTCAGACTGGATGCCCCGAGCCATCATCCAGAATGGGTCTCAGCTGAACTGCAGCTAGAAGCCTGAAAGCTTAACCAGGCCAAATGCTTCTCCAGGCCAAAAGCCTCTCCAGGGCAAATGCCTCTCCAGGGCAAACGCCTCTAGTTTCTGGTCCTCACGCCTTATATACCTTTCTGCTTTCTACCACCACTCCCTGGGATTAAAGGCGTGCTTTCTGGGATTAAAGGTGTGGGTCACCACGCCTGGCCATTTCCCTTGTGGCCTTGAACTCACAGAGATCCAGAGGGATTTCTGTCTCTGGAATGCTAGGATTAAAGGCGTATGCTACCACTGCCTAACCTCTGTTTCATATTGTGGCTGTCCTGTTCTCTGACCCCAGATAAGTTTATTAGCATACACAATATTTTGGGGAACACAATACCCCCACATTTCCTCTCTTTTTGTCTAAAATTAAAAAAGCTTATAGCTAATACAAGAAAAACTATATCCTATAAGTATATACAATACATATAGTCAAGATTACATTAACAATGTCTAGTCCATTAACATTTGACAGATCCAGGCAAAAAACTCCATTACATATATTAACAATGTCCAGTCCAGTAACATCTGATAAACTCAGACCAAAAAATTTTCATTACTTATCTTATTTAAAACAAGTAGTTCCTTTTTAAAAGTAGAGTCTATAATCTCCCTTTTTATCTTACCATATCCATATTCTCTCTTTTTTCTTTTCATAATACATTCAGTAGTCTACCTTTTGTCATTTTTATATCTTCCCCTTTTTCTCCAGTGTAGATTCAGTGATCTACCTGTTTATCCTATTATTTCTTTATCTTTTTTCTCAGAGTAGATTCAATGATCTATCTCATATCTATTTTCTCTTTTTCTTTTTTCTTTCTAGGGGTGAAGATATCTTTAGGGAATCTTGAAAAGAAAAAATTTTTTAGGTTAATTGTCAAGTCCTGTATCATTTGTCACAGTCTCTGTATAATAGGAAAGTTCAGGGCTTGTCACAAGTCCTTGTTCAAGTAGTTGTCAGGCTGGATCATCTCAGCTAGTCATCTCGAAATTGTCCTAACCAGTTTGTAGTCCAAAGTTGATCTTTCCTTAATAGCTTTACCATAGTCCTTGTGGAATCATCATTGTGGAGTCCTGTTGTCTTTTTAAAGATTTCAAAGTCACTGTTAGGCGTGGTCATGGTTCACTGCAAACTTTTTTTTTTTTTTTTTTTTTTTTTTTT
>CABHPR010105137.1:0-21437 GCA_902168415.1 Peromyscus melanophrys
GCTCTGTGAGCGCTGTGGCCTGGCCGCACTGGAGCCTATGGAAGACTACGAGGAGCATCTGTACGGTGTGGAGGATGACTTCCACAACCAGTTCGCGGCCGAGCTCGAAGTGCTGGCGGAGCTGGAAGGTGGGTGCGGTTCCTGGGTCGCGGCCAGGTCGTGGCTGCATCCTGCTTCAGTTATGAGCTGCGTGGATGGGATAGGCAGTGGCTGGGAGTTCGCTTCTTGCTTGCAGTGTGCGGCTGCTGTGAACCTCTGTCTCAGCAGGGACACAGGACCTGGCGCCCTCTGAGAACCTCCAGACTCCAGCGAGCCGCCCCCCACTGACGTTTGAAGAAGCCATCGCTGGTGGGGACACTGCCCCGCGTCCCTGCCCTGTAAGGTCTCCAGGAAATGACTGCCGCAATACCAGAAAGAATGTTCGTAGGGACCAGCCTGAGTCTTCCAGTATGTCCAACTGGGTACAGGGCACTCGGAGTCGGGGGATGCTGAGGACCAGCTTTCTCTTCTCTGCCTCCTCTTCCTGCTTCTGTCTCTGCAGGCCCCATGAGCAAACGGCCCAGGCTGGAGGTGGTGAAGAGGCTGAACTTTGAGCCAAATATGGAGGAGCTCCTGTACCCTGATTCCCCTCCAGGGGACATCACCCCCCCACCGAGTCCTGAGGTCTTCCCTGAGATGTGGAATGCTGGGTGTGTTGCTTGAGGGCATGTAATTTCTACCTGGGAAAGCTGCTTGTCCCTGGATGAGGCTCTGGGAGTGGAAGCCTATGGGAGGACCGAGGGGTGGGTGTGGGTCCAAGTACCCCATTGAGAGTGACTGGAGATGCCTGTCCCTCCTAGGCCCTCAGATGCTGGTGCTGACAAGGTCACAATGCAGGCTTTGCCAAGTCCCCGCAACCCTGTCCTGAGACGTCCCCCTGTCTTAGAGGATTACATCAATGTGACGTCCACAGGTGGAGAGCGGGCTTTTTTGGTGCTTCGGGCTGACCTCACAGGCACTGGGGTGCAGGTGTGTGACCACAGCGTGGGGCTAGCCATAGCACTGGTTCCTTTATGTTGCCAATGGGCTTTCAGCAGGTTCCAATGCCAGTTTCACCTGTCTGAATTACTAGAAATAGGCACTCCCGTGTAGTCCAGTGTTGGGAACAACAGTGTTACTTTGGGGATATGTGGCCTTAGAGTGCCACCCTGTACCCCAGCTGTTAGCTTTCTGCTCTTCTTCCCCCACCCCACAGCTGACCTCCCTTGGACCTGGCCCTTCTGAGTGAGGCATCACCTCTCTGTCTCTCTCTCTGTCAGCCTTTTTGGGGAAGGGCATTGTGGGTGCTCCCATGACCTGGGGGGGGGGGGTGTTACAGAGCTGACAAATCTGTCTCGCCCAGAACCCTCTTCCAGATGTCCAGTGGCGAGGCCGTGGCCAGCTGGACCTGCTGGGTGTCCCCTTCACTTCCCTGAAGGAGCAGGTTGACAACAAGGTAAGTTTAGTGGAGTGTGCGGAGGTGTGTGTTGAGTCTGGGTGCTGGCTGGACTTGTCCTGACCCCCGCCTATCCTGTTTGTGTAGCGACGGCAGCAGCTGCTTGAGGAGGCCCAACAGATCTCAGACACGCTTCATAGGTGACTTGCATACTTCCCACCCCAGGAACTCCTGTTTGTTCTTGGACTGACCTTCTGGCATGTATAGTGGACATGGTCACTGTGGCCCGTGTAGTGAATCAGGACTCGATTCTCTGCAGCCTCAGGTCTGAAAGGGAGGAGGCTCTACTTGAGGGGACCGCTGAGGAGGAGCCAGCCCCTGGCCAGGACACTGCTCAGCACTGCCTCTGGGTGGATGAGTTTGCACCCCAGCACTACACGGATCTGCTCAGCGATGACGTGAGTTCTTACTCTCACTTAGGTGTGACTAGCTGGCCTTCTCAGCATGAGGAAAGGGCCAGGGCCAGTTGATATTTGTGTTGCTGGGCCATTGGGTGCTAAGGATGATGTGGGGACTCTGAGTGGTAAGTTGAGAAACTGAGTCGGCACAAAACTAGTTTACTGTGAGTTGACTGTGACCTGCTGTGGCCTTTGTTAGGGGTCTAGATGTTCTAGCCCCATGGTTCTCAACCTTCCTAATGCTGTGACCCTTTAATACAGTTCCTCATGTTGTGGTGACCTCCAACCATAAAATTATTTCTGTTGCTACTTCATAACTGTAATTTTGCTACTGTTATGACTTGTAATGTAAATATCTGTGTTTTCCAAAAGGGGTCATGACCCACAGATTGAGAATCACTGTCCTAACCTGTCCTTTTGCTCACCCTCAGCAAGTGGTGCTAGGTTGTCCTGGGGTGGGCATGGGGTCCCAGAGGTTGGGCCGGGGCTAAGAGATGGGGGCTATAGTGAGCCTGGGCCTTCTTTCTGAGCCTCAGCGTCCCTGTCTGTGTTGAGAATGTGGGTCTGGCAGGGGCCCTTCCCTTAGGCTTTTCTTCTTAACAGTTCACCAACCGCTGCCTCCTCAAGTGGCTGAAGCTGTGGGACCTTGTGGTGTTCGGCCATGAGAGGCCTGCCCGGAAGGCCAGGCCCAGTGTAGAGCCGCCCCGGGTGGGGAAGGAGGCCGCGGCCCCTGGCAAGTGGAAAAGCCATGAGCAGGTGCTGGAGGAGATGCTAGAAGCTGAGCTGGACCCGAGCCGGAGGCCACGGCAGAAGGTAAACCCCACGTGGGCCTGTGTGAACACAGCTGAGCTTGGGGCTTTGCCCTCGGGTAGCGGGTGCTATTGCAGTCATCTTTGGGGGGGGGGGTCTATGAGGCATCTCTAACTTTTCCAGAGTCTGTGGGTATGATGACATCAGGGTTGGTGTCAGTGCCAATGTTGTGAACTTGAAGTTGCATCCATTCTCCTAAGGGTTTAGATAAAGCCAGCACTCCTTGAAGGCCCCATGCCTCTCTCACCAACAGGATGATGGACGGTCGGGAAGGGGAATGGGCCCACTGGGTGGGTCTTGGGGTTCCTGTCAAGTGCCAACGTAACTTGCTTTCTCCTCTTACTCTAAAGTGTCCTGGATGTTCTCATTTGATGGCTGGTGTGGGAAGCAGTGATCAGCCTTGTTTCTAGTCCCTGGCTACTGGCCAGGGCCCTGGAGGCTGAGGCATCAGCAGCCTGTCCTCTACTTTGACTATAGGTGGCGCTGCTCTGTGGCCCTCCGGGGCTAGGCAAGACCACACTGGCACATGTGGTTGCCCGGCATGCAGGGTATTGCGTGGTTGAGATGAATGCAAGGTGAGTGGCGGAGAAGACCCATGTCTGGGGCTTCTGTGAGACCGAGCCTATGGTGCAGCTCTAAAACTCTGGCTGGTGGGTGGGGCTAGGGTCTTGGATGTGTACACTGGGGTTGGGACATGTCCTTCATTGCTTACTGAGCTTGGTGGTAGCTAAATCCAGTGGGAGCCTCATAGCGTCCTGCTGGGATGCTGGCTGCTACCCGTCACTCGTCTTGGCCTTGCTGTTCCAGTGATGACCGTAGTCCCGAGGCCTTCCGTACACGCATTGAAGCAGCTACGCAAATGGAGTCGGTGCTGGGTGCGGGTGGGAGGCCCAACTGCCTGGTTATTGACGAAATCGACGGGGCTCCCACGGTAGGCCTCCCTGCTGCTGGGGTGGGTAGGAAGGCAGGTTGGGTGCACCGGGGCTTTGGCTCACTGACCTCTTCTGTGTCTCCCTGAAGGCCGCCATCAATGTTCTCTTGAGTATCTTGAATCGCAAGGGTCCACAGGAGGCAGAGCAAGGGGCCACAGCTGTACCTGCAGGGGGTCGGCGACGCAGGGCCGAGGGGGGCCTCCTAACAAGGCCCATCATCTGCATCTGCAATGACCAGTGAGTGCAGTGGTGGGACTGGGCCTTCCTGGGCAGAGGGTCCCCTGGCTTCACCCCTGTGCCTGTCCCTGGTGTGGCGACGGCAGGTCCTGTCCTACAGGTTTACACCTTCCTTGAGGCAGCTGAAGCAGCAGGCTTTCCTGCTCCACGTTCCGCCAACTCTGCCCTCCAGGCTGGTGCAGCGGCTCCAGGAGGTGAGCAGGGCAGGGAGGAAGCCAGTGTCCAGTGTGAGATGCAGCCTCTCTCCTGACCTCCCCTTCCCACGTTCCTTCCCCCGAGCTCCGTGGTGTTCTCACATTGGCTGTGGTGTTGAGCTGTCATGGTAGTGCAGGCCTGTTGTAGGGACTGAACTGCACTCTCTGGCCGCCCCAGCACAGGACTGTTTACCTGTGTCCAGGGAACCGGGTTGTGGCCACAGGGTTGGCTCCAAGGATGTGCTAGACTGGGCATGGGTCCTCTCGGCAGTGGTAGACACTCTGGTGCTCGCCCCGCCTCTAGATCTCCCTGCAACATGGCATGCGGTCTGACCCGGGTGCACTAGCTGCCCTCTGTGAGAAGACTGAAAACGACATCCGTGCCTGTATCAATACCCTCCAGGTGGGTACACGGCGTGGGTGAGGCAGGGTGGGGTGAGATGGCTGCTGCTCACTCCACCCTTTGTCCAGTTTCTGTATGGGAGGGGCCGGCGGGAGCTGAGCGTGAGGGATGTGCAGACCACCCACGTTGGCCTGAAGGACCAGCGCAAAGGGCTATTCTCTGTGTGGCAAGAGGTCTTCCAGTTGCCCAGGGCTCAAAGGTAGGTAGTCCAGGAGGTATGAGTGGGCCAGCCTTGTTCTGGATGCTCCTGGTGCCTAGAGCCAAGACACAACCTGATAGTGCCAGGGCTCCAGGGTAGCCGTTTGGTCTCAGTTGTGTCCTGTGGGTAGGGACCTGACTTGGGTTGGGGGCCCAGTTAATTTCCCAAGGGGAGTTGCCTCGAGCCTCCTAAATCTGTGGCCCCAGAGGGTGACCTTCCCTGACCTTCCTTTTAGTCAGCCAGAGCAGAGTCTTTTGCTTCAAGATGACTCTGCGTAGAGATTCTTGTTCCTTCAGAGTGATGTAAGACAGGCCAGCCAAGGCTTCACTCTGAACATAGAGGGGGTGGCTAGGATGGCTGGTGGCATCTTTGCCTTCAGCTGGGCTTGGCCCCAGCCTCAGCACCCTCTACTTGCAGGCGACTCATGGGCCAGGACCTGATCCTACCAACTCAAGCTCTCCTGCTCAGTGATGGGGACAAGGGCTCCCTAACCCTGGCCTCTCAGCGCTTCTACCATATCCTGCGTGTGACGACCTCTGCAGGCGAGCATGAGAAGGTTGTCCAGGTACCGGTGCTCACCCCAGCTCTTATAGTCTGGTACTAACACAAGATGCCCTGGGTCTGTTCCAAAGTAAGCGGTGTGGGTGGATAGGTGTCAGGCATCCAAGGGGACGGGAGGATTAAGGACAGGGGCCGCAAGGAAGGACCCTCAGACCCAGGAGGGTAACGCAGGAATAAATTTGGAGGTGACAGGAGGCAGAGAGCTTAGGCATCTAAGGGTAAATTTTGGTCTGGAGGCTGGGAACCATTTAGGAATTCCTGTGAGGTACATGTTGGGGTCTGGGGCTTAGAGACACTAAATTCTAGATGGAGTGTGCACGGGATGTGGAAAGCAGGTAGGGAGAGGTTTGGACTTGAGCAGATGACATAGCCTCCATCACTCCCCAGAGGCCTGGCTTAAGCTGCTTTCAACTCTAAGCAGCTTTGGATTAGCAGTTGGAATCCGCCGACAATCTGGAAATCTGCAGTTTGGAGGGGCTATGTGGTGTGGCCAGTGGGAACTGGACTCCCACGGGCCAAGCGAGGGCTGCTGTGCCCTGGCTTCTGAGGACATAGCTTTCTGCCACTTCAGGGAGGGGCTGGGGACTGGACCATGGGAGCCTCTAGAGGCAGGTGGGTGGGCCCTCCCATCCCCCTTGTCTCAGGGTCTTTCTTAGACAAGTAGATCCTTCTCTGGATAGGCAGCTGATCCCTACACCTTGGACTCGACAGAGCAGGAGCTAGAGGAAGGATCCTGAGGCTGATACTCACGCTGTGGGGAGATGAGGGGGTCAGAGGCTCCGGGCCTTACCCGCTTCTGCAGGGGTTCATGGCCTGCTCGCTACCCTTAGGGCCTATTTGACAACTTTCTACGCCTCCGGCTTCGGGACTCCAGCCTAGGCACCGTGTGCTGTGCCCTTGACTGGCTGGCCTTTGACGACCTGCTGGAGCAGGCTGCCCACCATGGCCAGAGCTTCCAGCTGCTGCGCTACCTGCCCTTCCTGCCCGCCGCCTTCCACGTGCTCTTTGCCTCCAGCCACGTGCCACGCATCACTTTCCCCAGCAGCCAGCAGGAGGTGTGTCCTCATCGGCTGCATTTGTACTTAGGGTCGGGCCCTGGGGGGAGGGGGTTCTCCCCACCTGGCCCGAGCTAACTTTCTGTCCTAGGCCCAGACCCGGATGAGCCAGACGAAGAACCACATCCAGACCTTGGTGTCAGGTATGGCACCAGCCACCCGTAGCAGGGCCACACCTCAGGCGCTTGTTCTGGATACCCTCTGCCTGCTCCTGGATGTCCTGGCACCCAAGCTGCGCCCCGTGAGTGTCAGATTTGGAGGAAAGGATGGAGTTGGTGGCTGAGGTGGCTCCTGGCATTGCTCAGTTGCCCCTTCTGTGCCCGCTTGACCCTAGGTGAGCACACAGCTGTACAGTGCCCGTGAGAAGCAGCAGTTGTCCAGCCTTGTGGGTACCATGCTTGCCTACAGTCTCACCTACCACCAGGAGCGCACACCTGATGGACAGTACTTCTACAGGCTGGAGCCGTGAGTGCCCTTGTGCCTGGGGCAGGGGGAACACCTGGGGACTTGCAATGGGGGTGCCAAAGCCAGTGTGGTCTTGGTGAGGCGTCCAAGGGGTTGTTGGTTGCAGTTTAGGTTTGGCACAACTGTGGCTGGCACTGTGCCCCACCTCAGGTCAGACATAGTTCTGAGATCCAAATTTCAGTGTAGGGTTCATATAACCTCTGTCCATCCAAAGGTGGATAGTCTTCTATGTCTTTGTGTCTGCTGCTCCTCGGGGCTCCAGAGGGCTAGAGTAGCCTGAGGCCTAGCTGCAGTGACCCTGGCACCCTGCAGTTCCAGTGAAGCCCCCAGTGTTCCCGCCTGGTCTTACTTCCTCCCTGCAGCACTCTGCGTGTTCTATGCCATCCCACTTGTAGTTGGGGGAACTGAGGTCTGAAGTATCTTCAGCCACCATTGGGTTAGGATGTAGTAGTGTCAGGATCTCCCCCTACACCCAAGGTCTCGAACTTGGTTTGTGGGGTTGGTGTAACAGGCAGACCCTGGCACTGCTGACTGGTACCCTGATATCTTACCTCACCCACCTGGTCAGGAATGTGGAAGAGGTCTGCCGCTTCCCTGAACTGCCTGCACGCAAGCCCCTCACCTATCAGGCTAAGCAGCTTATTGCCCGGGAGATTGAAATGGAGAAGATGCGGCGGGCAGAGGCTTTGGCCTGGGCTGGAGGCGGCCCTCAGGTAAGCTTGCCCCTGGTGCTGAGATAGCATATTCTATCAGTGGTTTGGCCCTGACCAGCCAGCGCTCATCACTCTTCCCTTCAGGTGGACGAGGGTCCCTCAGGGCCTGCATGTCTGCAGACGGACCGTGGAGAGAAAGGGGTGAGGCAGCCTGCCCCACGTAACCACGAGCAGCGTCTGGAACACATCATGAAGAAAGCAGTCGTGCAGGAGCAGGTGTGTGTGTGTGTGGGGGGGGTAGGGCTGGGGCAAAATGGTGAATGGGGGTAGGCCTTTCTCCAAGTCCCAAGGACCCACCTGTTGCTCCCAGACAGTGGGCAGTGGGTTAGGAGAGGTACTCCTAGATGTGGGCCTTGCTCTGAGGCACTGAAGTCTCCTCTCCCATGGGAAAGGCCTGGGTGTGCCCGCTTGCCCACCTACCAGTCTGATGGCCCCTCTTCTCTGATAGCCCGAGAGGGACTTCTTTGGACGTGTGGTCATCAGGAGAGTGGCAGTCCCAAGCAGAGGTGTGTATGGATCACAGAAGGAAGTGGGGTGGGGTGGGGACATTGGCTGGGATCTGTCTGCTGAGGTGCAACCCTTTGGTCCCTGCAGAGGCTGAGGCCCCAGAGAAGGACACAGACGAGTGGCGCATGGGTGTGGCAGTGGGCAGGAGTGAGGTGTGGTTCCGGTTCAATGAAGGTGTCTCCAATGCTGTGCGGCGCAGCCTGTACATCAGGGACCTGCTGTAGCCCCACTGCCCCAGGACATCAGATCACACTGACTCCCACAGGGAATGTACAAAAGCCAAGACACCTGGAGACGTCTATTTATAAAGTCACACCTTACAGAGTGTGGGTCAGGCTCATAGGATTGTACACTTGGCCTTCTCTACCCAAGGGTTGTTCTTCATCAGGTCAGGGTTCAGGAAGGGGTCCTTGGGGATCCCATCCTCGATCCACTTGAGAAGCCTGTGAGCAGGGAGTTTCAGTGAATGTCGGTTATTCCCCTGGCACCTGCCCACTGGGGTGGGAGGCCCTGGTTAACACAAGGGACAGTGGCAGGGCAGGCAAAGGACACACATCACAGGGCACTCACTCGGGGATCGTCTTGGAGGACATCTCCCTCTTGAAGGCCAGCTGGTACTTGAGGCTCTCCACCTCCTTCTTCATCTGGGGCACATCCCACTCCTCCATAGCGTCGGGGGCGTCGGAGGTAGCCAGCCTGAGGCTGGTGGGCAAGAGAAGCAGAAGAGCTCGGTCTGCAACCCCACCCCCAACCCCAGGACAGAGGAGATTCCACCCGCTCCTGGGGACTGCTGCCCATTGGACAATACCACCCACTGGCCCTTCCTGAGGTCTGCAGCGATGATGTTGGGGAACCAGGCCTGGACAGTGCCACAGGGACCTACTAACGAGGCCCAGGGGCCTTCTCTACCCAGTGGAGCTGATTAGCTGTAGAGCAAACTTTCCGTTCTTGGCAGGGCAAATGAGCCTGACAAGGCCCAGCCCTGGATTTGTAGGACAGCCTCATCCCTGCCCAGGGAGACAGCAAGATGGACTCCTGAGTATCCAGAGCAGCCCCCCACCTCCATCCTCATTCTGGTCCCACTTCTAACTCAGACCCTGAGTAGGGTGTAAGGGTGGGATGGGGGCCCTGAGAGGCTGGGTGCTGCCTGGCCCTCCTGGGTGCCTGTTTTGCATGGGTAAAGAGGCCAAGTTAATCTCGGGGCTGGGAGGATTTGGCTGCAATTTGCATGTAGGGTGGAGTATGTGCAGAAGGTCTGGGGATACAGGCCCTTCAGTAAGCCCAGGACTTGGGAGGTGGGTAGCCTTCTGAGACCACTGTTTCCAGACAGACAGCAGTCACGGACCTGACTGGGGAGAACTGTCAGTCTGGGCACAAAAATGGGCCTCCCTTTACTCCTCCCTATCTCGGTGCACTCCAGAAGACCAAGTCCCTGGTTCTCCCTCCAATCACAGCTTCCTCGACCTTGAGAGGGGTCTGGCACCTTGTGCCTGGCAAAGCCTCTATCCCGGGATACTGCAGCTGAGCCGGCCTTGGGGAGAGTCTAGGACCCGGTGATGGTGCAGCCTCTAGAGTTGCCCATCATAAAGGGGTCCTGGGAGGGCTCGCAAGGAATGGGTGAGAGGTTGGATGGGCTAGTATCTCCGGGTGTATGCGGCCGCCTGCAGAGTACCTTTCCCAGAGACCCCCCAAGTTACAGTGCCCCACCCTGCCAGGTTCTCCCGCGCCGCACATGCCGACAGCCACGTGGGCGGAGGACCAGCTGCGGGTCCTCCACGAATGGGAGCACCTGGGCTGGGGGTATGGCCCACCACTGGCCCTACCTGCGCTGCTGCCGCCGCCGGAGCCCGGCCGCCGGTGCACCCCGAGACGCCCCCGGCCAGGCGCACGGCGGCGCACACGGGCACTGCGGGCGGCGCGCACGGCGCAGGACAGACGCGCCCCCGCCGCGCAGCGATCGCTCCTGCGCCGCTGGACTGGATCTGTCGGCCGCCCCGCCCCTGAGGCCCGGAGGCAGTTGCCCTAGTCCCCAGGAGTTAGGATTAGACCGGGGGCGTCCACCTAGTCAAACCCTGGAGCCCTGGGGTCTGTTTTCCCCCCAGTGTGAGGGTTCTGTTCATTGGACTTACTTTTGAAGGAGACAGCAAAAGCAGAGATGACAAGGGCCGAGGGATGTGTGGAGTGAGGCTGGGCTGTCCGAGCCAGGGGAGCCCAGGCAGGCGCCCCGCCCACTCTTGCCACCTGGGGCCTTGGCACCGCCTTCACAGGGCTGGGCTGACCCCAAGAGCTCCCTGGGCTGCTCTCACAGCCTCTGCAGGCCTCCCCTGGGGTGGGACATGCAGCGGTCGGTCCAGTCTTTTCCTTGGTCAGATAGGACTGTGCTGGCTGCCCACTTGGCTAGGTTCTCGGACTGTCCTGTGACGCTGGGACCACGGCCCTAGTGGGCAAAATATACCCCACCCATTGAGGCGTCTCTGGTCAGGACCCTCTTATGCTACCAGCCAGCTGGAAGTGGGGGGGCAGAACACTTACGCACCGTGGCCTTTGCACCCCACTGGGTGCTGGTGACCTTCAGTGTTGTCCACTTATGGTAGGCTAGGAAACGTCCTGCAGAATCCCAGGATATGAGCCTCTCCTGGCAGGGGCTCAGGACTCCATAGCGCGGCTACCTTCTTGGTACCTTCCCCCATTCCCAGGTAATGACTTCAAAACAGCTACCCTTTAATCTGCTCAGGACTGGACATGAGTGGCCCTCCCCGCTGCAAAACCTGATGCTTTGGGAGGTGGGTAGGCCAGTTTCTTAGCTGGTGCTGGATGGCCTTTGGGACCCCTGAGGAGGAAGAGTACTTCCTTAGCCACAGGACTGAGCCCTGTGCCCATCAGCCAGCTGCCTACTCCTCAGAGACTGTAATAGGGCTGCAGTAGGCTAGTCCTGCCTTCAGCTTCGCAGGGCAGCTCCTCACTTCCCAGGGTCGCTCACTTCCCAGGGTCGCTCACTTCCCAGGGTCGCTCACTTCCCAGGTCTTAGTTACACTTCACAGGCTCTTAGGGGAGCTCTACCCTGGGGACCTTCCTATGACGAACGCACGCTGCAGGCTGCAACCTGGACAGGGGGCCCCAGGCAGCAACAACAGCCTCTGGGGGAGGGGCAGACGAGGTCGGCGCTCCGGAAAGGCAGGCCTGCCCTGCCAAGTACTCTGGGTCCTCTGTGGGCTGGAGGTCTATTGAACGGCCATTCTGCCCTTACCTGGACAACAAGATAGGTCAGGGTTAGAGGAACTGAAACAGTTCAGGAGCTCCCACTGCTCCGCCTGCCCAGGAGATGGCCTGGAACCTTGCAACTATATCAAAGGACAGAGAAGGTCCCTGTCCCTCGGACTCCTAGGACCATCGGTCACACAGCAGGTTTTCCTCGTGTCATTGGTGAAATGGGGTAACCGTGCTTCCCTGGCCCCTGACAGGCATCAACATGTGGCATCTCTGGAACTAGGGCACGATAGGGAGCAGATTATTTATTATGGGTTTTAGGGGTGGGTAGCTTAAGGCTAATGGTACCAGGTCTCAGGCAGATGGCAGCTCTTCCTGGCAGGGTGGAGGGCAGTCATATATCCTGGGACCTGTGTGTGTTCCTGTAACTGGATGAGCACCCTAACACTTAGGCTACTGTAGGTGTTCCCTTGTAGCAGGAGAGAGTCTGGGAGAGCCACCAGAGAGCACAGTGACAATAAGGAGAAAGTAGGGGGCTAGCCACTCCAGGGGCGGCAGACAAGGTCACCTCCAGAAGGCTCCATGGTGCCTACATTCACTGGGATGAGGTAATGTTTCTGATTGGGCTCCAGTGGGACAATCTGAACCCTCAAATGAGTCCCAGGTCTTGGGCGAGTTCCTGTTGCTGAGGACAGCAGGCAGTGGGCCCAACCTGCCTTAGTGTCTCCTAACCCAGCTCTAGGGCTCTGGACTCTGGCTTTATGCAATTTATTGGACACGGGAAAGTTAGCTAGGGAATGATCGAGGTAAGGAAGTGAGTTCTGGAGGAACTACAGGTCCTAGAGGTAGTCAGGTCTTGGACCCGGATTGGAAGGCCTCAGGATACCATCTTTTAGCCAGGTGTGGTGGGTCCAAGCACTGGGGAGGAAGAGGCAGGAGGATCTCTGTGAGTTCTAGGCCAATCTGCTCTACAGAATGAGTTCCAGGTCAGCCAAAGTCACATAGTGAGACCTTGTCTCAAAAACAACCACCAAAACCCACCATAAAAAAACAAAAAACAAAAAACAAACAAACAGAAAAAACAAAGGGGCTGGAGAGATGGTTCAGAGGTTAAGAGCATTGACTATCTTCCGGAGGTCCTGAGTTCAATTCCCAGCAACCACACGGTGGCTCACAACCATCTATAAAGAGATCTCACGCCCTCTTCTGGCCTGCAGGCAAACATATAGACAGAACACTGTATACATAATAAATAAATAAATCTTTAGAAACAAACAAAAAACCAGACACCATCTGTTCTGAACCCGAGTCCCTGTCTGGGCTACCACAGGGACCTTCTGATTTCTTAGTTCCTACCCTCCTGCCCAAGCTGGACTTGAAACTTCCTGAATGTCCAGCCCAGCTCTCTAAAGCAGGATGCAGCCTGGAGGGGTCTTGATGCTAGGCCACAGTAGTGACATGCTATGAACACGCTATGAAAGTTTTGTAAAAGATGCTGGGTGTCATGGCACATACCTTTACTCCCAGTACTTGGGAGGCAGGAGGATCTCTCAGTTTGAGGGCATCGTAGTCTAGATAGCAAGTTCCAGGCCAGCCAGGGCTCTATAGTGAAACTCTCTGATTCAAAAGAAAAACAAAACCAATGTTTCCCCCCCCCCAAAAAAAAAAAAGTTTGGTGAAAGGAGGACTTTCAAGAAAGAATGTGGTATCCTCCTGCTAATCAACAAGTGTGAGCAGCTATCCCTTGGGCTCTTTATGAAATTAGGGCATTAACTGGGCCGTTGGGCGAGCACACACAGGGTTCCTTCCACTGGCCTAGAAATGGCCTCCCCAGGCTAGAACACTCCTAATAAGAGCTGAGATAGCTAATAGGCCACTTCGTCCTGGCCCAGCCAAATCTGGAGGCCATTGTGATGACTCTGGTGTAGCCAGGGCTGAGCCGATTGCTTTATCCTTAAGTCCCCGGTGGTGGTGGTGGTGGTGGTGGTGGTGGTGGTGGTGGTGGTGGTGGTGGTGGTGGTGGTGGTGGTGAATAAACTGGACAGAGAAGCATTTCAGAAGCTCCATGCAGAGGACAGCCCTTAACTCCAGCAGGTTGAGTCTCTCAGAAATAAAAGTACAAAGGTCAGGGCTTGCCCAAGCCAAGGGGGAAGAACTCAGGTTGGCCATCCTCTATCCACTGAGAAGGCTGAGCATGTGACCTGTGACCCTGCAGGCCATCAGGATCTGTGAAGCCCCTTTTATGGGGGACATGGTAACAGGAGCTGAGCCAGAGCCAGGCCTTTCAGTTAACTTTGTCCCTATCCCTGCAGGCCACAGAAGCCAACACAGGGATTGGGGAAATGCTGCTTCATGTTAAACAGCTCTTAACAGACTAGACGGCTTTTTATAGCATCTTAGAAAGCATAGAAGTGGGTTTCAAAAATAATCTAGACAGTTACAAGGAGCACTGTCATGTTGAGATGGCCCAGTGATTAAAACTCTCACCTTGTGTGAGGATGGGGGTTTGGATCCCCAGTTCCCACATAAATGCCAGGTGGGTGTAGTAGCTGTTCAGTAATTCCAGCACTCATAAGATAGAGACAAAGTGTGGTGGTTTGAATAAGAATGACCCGCATAGACTCATATATTTGCATGCTTGATCTCCAGTTGATGAACTGTTTGGAAAGGATTTGGAGGTGTGGATTTGCAGGAGGTGTGTCACTGAGAGTGGGCTTTGAGGTTTCAAAAGCCCACTCCAGGGCCAGTCTCTCTCTCTCTCTCTGCTGTCTTTGGATCAGCTACTCCTCCAGCACCATGCCTGTCTGCTTCCTGCCATGATGATCGTGGACTAGCCGTCTGAAACTATAAGCAAACCCTGCTGAAAAGCTTTCTTGGTCATGATGTCTCTTCATAGCGATAGAACAGTAACTAAAACACAGAGGATTACTGGAGCAAGCTTGCTAGCCAGACTGGTTGTATTGGTGAACTCTGGGTTCAACTGAGAGACCCTGCCTCGATGAACTATTGGAGAGCCTTTAAGGAGACTCCCAATGTCAACCTTGGGTCTCCATAAAAATATGCACACACATGCGTGTGTGTGTGTGTGTGTGTAAATATATACACATGTGTATACACACCACACATACAGACACACAATAGGGAAGGGAATGTAATGTTATTCCAAGGAAGACACACCTGGGCAGCTCTTGTCCAATTCCACCCCTGGAGACAGCTAACAGTAGCTTAGGGACACAGACTCCACGCCCCTGTCTTGGGAAGCATACCTCTTAACTGGGCTGATTGAAGTCTTGGACACCATAGTAATTATGGTGAACTGAGGCTCCTGCTTCAGAGAAAGGCCTGCTGAAGACACGGGTGTCTCTGTGCTAACAATTCTGCAAGTTGTGCATGGCAGTGCCTGTGTGCAGCCTGGCACTTGGGAGGCTGAGGCAGGATCACTTGACCTTTAAGGCTAGCATAAGCTACGTTGTTGTCAGACCCTATGGGTGGGGAGAGGGGGAGGGAGGGGGAGGGAGAGGGAGAGAGGGGGAGAGAGAGAGAGAGAGAGAGAGAGAGAGAGAGAGAGAGAGAGAGAGATTGATTGATTGATTCTACCTAATAGGGGGCAGGAGTAGGCATTGGGAGGCTACAAGGACAAGACCCACACCCAGTGGTGGTACCATATGCATCTCTCAGACACTGTGGTTCCTGCCCAAGGACTGCGGTCACTATCCCCAGAAGAGCAGCAACTGCGACTCCATATGATTGTTCTTTGTGGAGCCAGGCAGCAGGTTATGTCAGGGTACCGATCCCCAAACCTCACACCCAAGGGGAACAGCAGACATTGACTAAGACAAGCTTCCTGAATAGGTAGTGTTGCTCAGCTGGAAGCAGTGCAGTTTCCGGAGCAGGGAGGAGGTTCTTGTGTTTTGTGCCTCCCCTGACACCCGGCCACTGAGGCTGGGTGGGGTCCATGGGCACGGTCTCTCCCTGAAGACAAGGATAGTGTCTAGCAGCTGTGTTGTGCCCTGGGCAGCACAGGGTATGCAGGTGAGGTCATGTGTGGAGCCACATGAGTGGGAATGGTCCACATGACATCCTGTGGCGAGGGTGGATAGGTGAGATCTACTGTACCTGCTCTGTCCGGGACATCCTTGTTTCCACCTGGACTGTTTCTAAGGATGCCTGCGGAGTTGCTCCAGGACAGAGGGTGAGCAGCTGCAGCACTTGCCTGCACGATTGCACTCAGCTGTAGCCGTGGGCCTCACCTGCTGCTGCCATGAGAGGAGTGATATGTGGCCACACCCTGAACCAGAAATCTGGAGCCCAGCCTGGGAACTGGAGGCCCCCTTCTTTTGTCACCGGGAGTATCTCAGGACAAAGTCTGCACACACTCATCTTCTGTCCCTTCTGGAAGTCCATCCTACTCCAGTGGGAGGGTGTCTCTACAGTCACCCTCGTGTGTCCCTCTAGCCCTGGGTCTGTGCCTGAACCAGGGATGAGGCTCAAGAGATGCCTCTCATGTTCAGCTGCTGGTGAGCATGTGAAGAGGGTCCAGGCCCCAGATCCCTGAGTAGCTAGAGTGTCTTCAGGGGTGGCAGAGGGTGAGCCTCTGTGCTTGTCATCTGGCTTGTTTACTTTTTAACCTTGAGCTCTCTGATGCTCCTACATGGGCACCTTGTCTTGTACCTGGAGCCAGAGCTGGCCAGTGACTGCTCCGAAATGGTCAAACACTAACCCTAGAACCTGCCCCTGTCCATGGCCTCTCCTCATGCCTGCCCTCTCTCATAAATGTTCGGTGGCTTAGGTATCATGGGAACTCACCTTCCTTTCCTACCTCACGTGCAGACACAATCTGTCTGCTTCGTTGTTGGAGCCTACCAAGGTTTCCTAGTGGCTTTACCCAGCTGGACTGCATAAGAGGATGATTGGGCCACGGGCCTGGGTACCAGGTGTTTGGAAGGGTCTACACTTGGTTGTATCTAGCAGGGGCAGGCCTTTTTGCCTCGCCCCTTGTCATTGTTATAAAAAGCCCTTTTGAATAAAGTTCAGGGCCGGTGGGTTTTGACCCAGGCCCTCCCGAGGCCATTCTGTGTTTCTGTCTTTCCTCTCATCATCTAGATATCTCTTTCTATCTAAATATTTTCTACTTCTCCCTGCTCAAGAGTACTGTGGTTGTAAAGGTGGGGTCTGGTCCCCTGCACTTCGTGAAAGCTTCACTGTGGAAACAGCTGGCGGAGGGAAGCTGACCGACCGTGCCACATGGCCATGACTGAATCCAGGGGCAGTTGTGTAATCATTCCTAATTTTGCAAATGAAAGCTTTGTGGCTCACAGCTAGTATCCAAAGACAGACATGTGGGACGCAAGTCCATCCTGTGTGTGGTGTACCCGTGGTCTGCTAAGCTCCATGGCAGGTCTATGAGTTGGGTCTTCCCAGTGCCATCATGCACTGCTGTGCCTGCAGATTGCCTGACCTGCTCAACCACCTGTTGGCTCATGCCAGTCACTTCCAAAACTACTCAGAGCTGACAGGTGGGTAGTCAGCCCAGGAGAGAGGACCCCAGGGCACTGTGTGTGCAAAGAAGTGACCACAGGTGACTCTTCCCACATCCTGTCCAAGTGACCTTAGACTGGGTGGACTGAGGCATCTTATTTGCTGAACCTTTGGGATCTTGTCTGCTCAGGTGGCCCGCTGTGTGATTCTGGCCCTTCCTGCAGAGGCCCAGTTTGATATAGGCCCTGATGAAGTACTGGGTCCTCGTGGAGACAGACATGTCACTAAGAGCACAGCTGTCAGGGGCTGACAGATGAAAGCCCTAAAGGACTTGCAGAGAATCTGCTCTTTACTGGTCCGCGCTTTCTAGTCTGTCAGCTCTGACACTGACCACCTAAGCCACCAGCGAAATCTCCACTTTCCACCCTATCAGGCAACCAGTTCTGGGCTCCTCAACGTGGTCAACAGTCTGTGATCACTCAGGATAGCGTCAGGCCAAAGGGTGGATGGATACAATGAGATTTGGAGGACTGGCTTCCATCTTATGCGTCTGTGACAAATGTACCCTGGCCAGTCAGCCTTGAGCTCAACACCCACCCAGGGGGTCTCAGCTTGAGAAGGCCCCAGCCCTGCTGACCTAGGAGTCACCTGGATTTCCTCATGTCCAGGATTTGGTGTCCTGGTAATACTGTGTGGGTGGAGCAGGCCCCCCTCGAGGATGCCTAGGCCTGCTTGCTATGATGTGCTGAGGACCACTGCCTCATTTCAACAACCGATAGGGGTTTGATTGTCCGTTTCTGAAACCGGATCAAGACAGAGAGAGTGAGGTCAATGCCTGAAAGAACACACGAACAACAGTGGGGAGGATAAGTTGCCATGGAGGGCCTCGTTGGCCCATGATCTACTCAGGGCTTCTCTGTGGCACAGCCATTGGTCTCAGCGCAGTCCCAAGCAAAGTAGACTGCAGAGGCTGGAAGGCCATCTTTGTGAGAGCTTGCAAGGGCACCCTGTGCTGCTTAGTGCGTGGCTCCTCCCTGCACAAGAACACATGGGATGAGAAATGGTGTGATTTTAACAAAGGCTGTTAGAGGAATGGTAAAGTAAAGCAGGAATGGAATGTGCTTTAGTTATGGAATACATAGGTTCCAGCATCCTTCTCAAGGCAAGTGTAAAGTCTAGAAAAGTTGCTCTGCTCAGACACCCAGAGGTCCAGCCACCCACACCACAGCCAATAGCTGAGCAGCCCAGAGCTCTCTCACTTCTCCTTGTCCTGACTGGTGGGTACAGTCTATCCAGGAGGGCTCCCTTGCCAAGGGCCACGATGCCGGGCCCATGTCGGAGGGGTCTTTCCACTGCACCGTAGGAGATGCTGTGGCCTCTGGCTCATTTTGCTTGGGGTGTTCACTCTATGCTGACCCCTGGGAGTCAGGCAGCCTTACTTATGCACCATGCAAACCCCTGCCCTGCACAGCTGAGCCAGTGAATATGATCTCCAGAGAAAACAGGATCCTTCTCAAGAGTCTGAGCTACAGAGAAGAGCAGCAAATGGAGCACAGGCAGTGTGCAGGTTGGTGATGCCCTGCAGGACCAACTTAGAGCTCCTAGAGGAGGATGCCATGCCCACCGGCCAGACCTGGAGTGGGGAAGCCTCTCACCACCCCTCCAAGGCACCCTTGGGCCCGGCACCAGCACAGGTTTGGCTCCTCAGTCCCAGTACTCCGGAAGGCCAGGAGTCCAGTGTGGGAAAGCGCTGCAGGACCAAGAGCCAGAGTGGGCCAAACCATGTCCCACAAGTTAGAAGACAAGCAGTTGACAGTTGTGGGGGAAAATAAGGAAAATAATGCTGTTGGTTGATTGTTCCTAATATCTCTGGATAAATTGACAAAGAAAGAGAATGAGCTTGTGATAAAATTAACCAACTTCTAGAGTCTCAGAATATGGTGAAGGCCAACAATGAACTCAGTGAAAAAAACTGACCAACTCCAGATGCACATAAACAGTCTAAAGTTTCTAAGTGTGTCCTGGAAGAAAATCTTCTCTCCAGCAGCCACAGAGATCAAGTTGCAGAAAATCAAACCAAAGCCCTCCTTATAAGGTTGGCCTTGGAGGGTGTCAGCAGTTAAAGTAAAGGCGTTAATTGGTCAAGAACGAGATCCTGTAACATGGGATGGGGATGTGTGGGAGGACCCTATTGGTGCTAAGGACTTTGAACCCCCAGGTTCTCAAGGGTTTATCTCACCTGAGGAAGTATTCTCCCCACCCTCAGCAGAAGATGTACTCCCACCCCAACACCCCGAAATATTGCCTATTCTGCCTTTGACTGAGGAAATTAATCCTTCATTGTCTGCTAAACCAGCAGTGACGTTGTCTGAAGGAGATGCCAGGCAACACAATACTGATGTCCCTCAGGGCTGACCAACAGTTGCCTCTGGACCTATAACCAGACTTAAGGCTAAGCAGGCTCCTAGAGAGGAGATAGAAAGTGCAGTCCACGAGGAGGTGCGCTACACTACTAAAGAGCTTAATGAGTTTACTAGTTCACTCAAGCAGAAGTCTGGGGAATACGTGCGGGAATGGATTTTAAGGGTGTGGGATAACGGTGGAAGGAACATAAAACTGGATCAGGCTGAGTTCATTGATACAGGCTCACTGAGTGGAGATTCTAGGTTTAATATGGAAGCTCACACAGTTAAAAAAAAATGCCAAAAGCATTTTTTGAGTGGTTGGCAGAAGCATTTGTTAAAAGATGGCCTACTGAAAAGGAGCTGGAGATGCCTGATGTCCCTTGGCTTAGTGTTGATGAAGGCATTTTAAGGCTCAGGGAATTGGAATGCTAGAGTGGGTGTACTGGCTGGTTTTGTGTGTTAACCTGACACAGGCTAGCGTCATCAGAGAGGAAGGAGCCTCAGTTGAGGAAATGTGTCCATGAGATCTAACTGTAAGGCATTTCTTCAACTAGTGATCAATGGGGAGGGCCCAAACCATGATGGGTGGTGCCATCCCTGGACTCTTGGTCCTGGGTTCTATAAGAAAGCAGACTGAGCAATCCAGGAGAAGCAATCCAGTAAGAAGAACCTCTCTTGATGACCTCCATGGCCTCTGCATCAGCTCCTGCCTCCAGGTGCCTGCCTTGCTTGAATTCCTGTCCTGACTTCCTTTGGTGATTAACAGCAATGTGAAAGTGTAAGCTGGGGTTGGGAGGGCACTGGAGAGGTGGCTCAGCACTCAAGAGTAGTGGCTGATCTTCCGGAAGTCCTGAGTTCAATTCCCAGTGATCACATTGTGGCTCACAGCCATCTCTACTGGGATGTGATGCCCTTTTCTGGCATAAAGATGTACATGCAGATAGCGCTCATGCATAAAATAAACAAGTCTTTAGAAAAAAAGAAAGAAAGTGTAAGCTGAATAAACCCTTTCCTCCTCAACTTGCTTTTTGGTCATAGTGTTTCATTATAGCAACAGAAACTCTAAGACAGTGGGTATGCTGTGTGAAACCTAATCTTCCACCAATGCCTTTCATGAATCCTATAAGATACGAAATGGTGAAAGGGCATCAGCACATTTGAAGAGTCTTGTTATCACCCTTTTCCTTGTGCCAGACCTGAGGGTTGGAGACACTGCTGCTCAGTTGAATGAATTAAATGCAATGGGTTTAGCTGGGTCCTGAGGTAGCAGGGACCAGGTGGGAGAACTGAATCACCACAGGCAAGGTGGTCGTAGTTATCACAATGGGCAGCACAGACAAAACAATGTCCATAATGGCCTACCCATAATGCTCAGCACACGCAAAGTGAATTTTATTTTATTTTATTAGTTAGTTAGTTTTTCTACACAGGGTTTCTCTGTGCAGCCCTGGCTGTCCTGGAACTTTCTCTGTAGACCAAGCTGGCCTTGAACCCAGAGATCCTCCGGCCTCTGCCTCTCGAGTGGTGGGATTAAAGAGATTCGCCACCACTGTCCCACAACAAAGTGAATTTTATGGTGGCACAGCTCATATGGACCTTTGGTGCTGGCTAATCAGTCCTGGTGTTTCCAGGCATGAAGTAGATAAGAAGTCTACTGCATTTCTCTTTGATCTGAATAAGCAGAAAATTCTAAAACAAATGAAAGAAAGGCTGCACTGGACCATGGCAAAGGGCATCTCAGCCTGTGAACCAGTTTCCAGACTTGAGCCAGTTTGCAGATCCGGAACCTCTTGAATGCAGGGATGGCCAGGTTCCCCTGAGGAAGGAACTTGATGAAATACCTAAGAGTTTCACTGTTAGCCTTTCCCCAGGCCTTCCCAGAGGGACCTTTGGCCTTTTACAAGGGGAACTGTATCCTGAGGAAAGTAACAATCAGACTTTCCAGGGTCTTTTGGATACTGGTTCTGAGTTGATTCTGATTCTGGGAGACCCCAAGAAACATTGTGGCCCTTATGGAGGTTACGTGATTAATGGAGTTTTAACTGAAGTCTGATTCACAATAGGTCCATTGGGTCCCTGAATTAATCCTGTGGTTATTTCCGCAGACTCAGAATGTATAATTGGGATAGATAGACTTACAAGTTGGCAGAAGTCTCCCATTGGTCACCTGACCTGTGGAGTGAGGGCTGTTATGGTTGGAAAGGCTAAACGGAATCCTTTAGAGTTGCCTCTGTCAGGGGAAATAGTGAATCAAAAATATTATCACATCCCTGGAGGGAATTCTTGGACTCTCCATTGGTCGACAGTCATTGTTGGTCTAGCTGGACCACAGCCTTTAAGCCATCCTAATAAACACACACACACACACACACACACACACACACACACACACACACACA
>CABHPR010105137.1:21447-43025 GCA_902168415.1 Peromyscus melanophrys
ACACACACACACACACACACACACACACACACACACACACACACACACATTCTGAAGTTCTGTTCCTCTAGAGAACCTATTATATATATCCAAAGAAAGAAAGAAAGAAAAAGGACATGGTAATGTGCATTCATAATCCTAGTGCTGGGGAAGTGGAGGCAGGTGGATTCCTGGAGCTTATTGGCCAGTCTAGCCCAATCAGGGAACCTCAGGTCCTAGACTCTGTCTCAAAAGCCAAAGCTGGTGACTCCTAAGGAACAACACCCAAGTCGATCCCTAGCCTCCATATACATGCACATACACGTGCCTGTACACCTGCACGTACACACATGCAAAATAAACAAACACATCATATTAGTGTACATAACATTATTAGTTAGACTAGGGTTTACATAGTTCTGAAGGGGATTTTTATTTGTTTGTTTGTTTTTTGAGACAGGGTTTCTCTAAGTTGCCCTGGCTGTCCTGGAACTGTAGATCAGGCTGGCCTTGAACTCAAGGAGATCCACCTGCCTCTGCTTCCCAAATGCTGGATTAAAGGCATGCGCCACTGCCCAGGTCTGAATGAGGTTTTTATGTTGTTCAGAAATTGTGGGTAATCTCAAAGATGAAAGCAGAACATACTGACTCCTCCTAAGGCAAGCCTTAGCGAGCCATGGGAGTCAGGGCCGGGCACATTTTCAGTCCTGTAAAGAAGGTGGTGATGAGTGGTTGGTAGTTTAATTCCTGTGGTTAAGCAACATCATGGTGCTCAGAGTTTGTACATTTGGGGCTTGCTGAGAAACCTGTCTCTGAAGATGTCTGCAGGAGCCACAGTCTGAATCCATCCTCAGATGGACACTGTGATGGGGAAGATCCTCTGTGGTCATGAGAATGGGTCAAGAAGAAATGAAGAGGCATCAGGGCTACATGGGGTGTTCAGCCTCAGGTACTGGCAATAAATCGGTGTGCTGGCTAGTTTGATGTTCGAATCTTAGATGGTCTTTTAATAGACAACCCAGAGCCAGATATCAGGGTAAAAGCTGAAAGATCAGAGAAGCAGAGCAGCCAGCCATTAGTTCTTACCTCTACGAAATCCTCAGCCTAAAGAGAGTGAGTTCCTATTTCCTCACACCTTATATACCTTTCTCTGCCCTGCCATATTACTTCTGGGATTAAAGGCGTGTGTGCTTCCCAAGCAAAGGCATAAGATCTCAAGTGCTGGGATTAAAGGTATGTGCCACCAATGCCTGACCTCTATGTCTAATCTAGTGTCTAGCTCTGTCTTCTGATCCTCAGGCAAGTTTATTAGGGTACACAATATATCACCACAGTTTTAGGTCAGCTTGACACAAATTAGAATCATCAGAGAGGAGGGAACCTCAATTGAGAAGATGCCTCTGTAAGATCGGCCAGTAGGCAAACCTGCAAGGCGTTTTCTTAATTAGTGATTGATGTGGTAGGGCCCAGTCATTGTGGGTGGTGCCGTCCCTAGGCTGGTGGTCCTGGGTTCTGTAAGAAAACTTTCTGAGAAAACCACGAGGACCAAGCCAGTAAGCAGCACTCCTCTGCATCAGCTCCTGCCTCCTCCAGGTTCCTGCTCTGACTTCCTTCCAAGGTGAACCATGATATGGAAATGCAAGAGAAACAAACTCTTTCCTCTTCGAGCTCATTTGGTTATGGTATTCAATCACAGCAATAGAAACCCTAACTAAACCAATCTGCCAGTCTGTGTCATCAGCCTCTGTGCCTCCAGATTGGAGTCTTTGTGGGTGTGTTGTCGCCGACAAAATACAAACAGCAGTTTAAAAGGAGAGCATATTTGTTTGGCTGCATGCATTCAGAGGTTTCAATCTGGTCATCTGCACAATTGTTGTGGGCTTGTGTTGAGGCAGAGCACCACGGTGGGGAGCACATGGTGGAGCAAGCTGCTCACCTCATGATGGCCAGGAAGCAGAGAGAGTAAGACTACATGCCCCGGAATGAGATATACCCTTCAAAGTCACACCTCCAGTGACCCACTTCCTCTACTGAGGCCCACCTCCTACTTTCCACCATCTCCCAGAATGCCACCCAATTACGAATCCTTGAATGCATTAATTGTCAGAGCCCTCACGACTTGGTTGCTTCCCAAAAAGCTCTACCCCTGGATATTGCACTGGGGACTGTATCTTCAATAGTCAAGCCTTTGGATTGGGAAGGGGGAGGGGTAACCACGTATCCAAACTATATCAGCGAAGTATAAACATCTCAGATCTGTTGCAGATATAGCAACACCCTGAGGTCAGTCCAAGATAACCTTCAAACCCCTCTAATTGAGATTCCTATCCACTTGGCCCAGAACAGGTACAGAAAAGACTAATCAGATAGATCCTGACATTGGAGGCAGCCATGCATGAGGACAGCCCACAGACCGGCACATGGGGGATTTCCAGCCCAGGAGAAACATCAAACAACCTTGGAGCATGTCTTACTTAAAGTCCCGAGGAGGTATAGGAGGCAAGAACATCTAAGATAGAAAAATAGGTACATACCTGCAAAGAAAGACCATCTTTTACTTCCATGTCATCATGGGTTAGAGCATCGTAGATGAGTGAATCGCCCACAGGATAGGGCAATGAAAGGCATGCACCATGCAGAAGAGATGCCCAGAGTTGGTGCAGGGGCAAGAGTGGGAGAGGAGAGAGGAAGCATGAGGTGCTAATGCGAGGTATGAAAAAAAACCTGGAAAATTGTAGAGACCAAACAGGTCAAACCCCTCCCCCCAGCCCTGCACCTGTCAAGGATGAAGAGCAAGTCTGAGAGGCACACAGTTCAGAAAGTTCTCCAAACCAAGAATGTGCACACAGAATGGAGACACCCACAATTTTACCACTGAGAGCGACAGTGGCTTTTACATGGGTGGTTCTGGCCCCAAGGTGCGCTGTGCAGCCTGAAGATCCTGCATTACAGGACAGCTTTAGGCCTCTGGTGGTGGAGGCAAGGAGACCACTTAGCACCCCATGGCATAGAAGGGGAAACCACAGAGGAAGACCAGTTCCAGATGTTGGCAGTGCTCAGTGGACACCTTGTTGTGCCTGTCATAGCCCCAGGGCCCATCCTCCGTCTCTGACCAAGGGGCAGGTGTTGGAATTCGATGGGTTACCCAGGCTCCGTGCTCTGTTGCATTTACTATTACCACTAGATGGCACCTCAGACCCATTGGATCAATGCTCCCAGTTCCAGAAGGCTCTATAGTGTGGGCCTAGGCCTCGCTCAAAGTGTGGTCTCAGGACTCCACAATCCTTAGTTTGTGAATGTTTGGTTTGACACATCGGTAATTTTGATGAGCATTCAGTCTATTAGAAATTGAAAGGAGAATGTTTTTAAAATGTCTACTCTCTTGAAAATAGCAACTGTAAACCCTTGGACAGGAGCATAACATTCTAACAAAAATAGTGATATTTACTTAAAGGACTCCCACCTTTATATGGTTTGTATAGAACTTCTCTTTGCTTCTCCTCTGCAGTCATGCAGCTTCTGGAACATTCCATCAACACTCTCAGGGACAGAGGTTCTTTGTGGGCTCCTGAAAGGTCTTCCTGAAAGGTCTCTGGGACAGCATGATTATAGAGACTCCTGCCACCTGGGAGAGAATTCATAGCTGGCAGCCGCAAGGCCTTGCATTATATCCCTAGCACCAAAAAGTTAATACCTCCCCACCCCCACCACCCCCATGCTAGGGATGAGCTCAAGGCTTTGCTCATGCTGTGCAGGCCTACCACTGAACTGAAGCGCCAGCTCAGGCTCCCCTCCCTCCTTCTTTTCTTCCTCCTTAACAGCATTTGGTCTACAGAAAAATTGGGTTAGCCATTCAGGCTCAATGCTGCTCTCCTGTTTCTCGTTGGAGTGAGCGGACCTGGACCCTGAGCATCTTTATGACCTACATGGGTTCCTCATCATATCCCCAGAAGTTATCCAGTATCCTTCCTTCCACCTCAGAGTCCCTCCCAGGACACCACACAACTCAACTGTCAACTCTCAAATCCTGCAGGGCTTCTTCTGAGGAGATACCTAGCAGGCTTTGTCAGGTTTCTCTCAGGATTCAGGGACCCTTTACCCTTCCCACTATTCAGAACAGGAAGACTCTTTGCTGCCTTGGTTCCTGAGGGGAGGGGGAGGGGAGGGAGAGCAGAGCAGCCCCAGTTGGGCTAGCAGCAGAAGTGTGGAGTCCCCAGGAGCGTGGAGCAACAGGCTGATGCAGAAAGCTCCTGACACCACACAGACTGCATCCTCACTGCTCTGAGTAGGGCAGGAGGCCAGGTGGCTGCTCAGCACTGTGTGGCCTCAGCCTCCTCCTGTGACTGTTCTAAGGGAGCAAAGACTCAGCTCAGGTGTGTATGCAAGTGTGCTCAGCTTTGAGCTCCACGGCAGAGAGCCCAGTGTCAACCCCCTCCACACCTGCTCCGCATTCTTTGGTCCATGCGGCAGGCAGGCAGGCCGGCTGTCAGGTCTGCCTAAGTCTGCCTGCGCACAGGGAAACAAGACGCCTGGAGTCCTGGGCTATCCAGCGCATCAAGTCCTGGGACAGAATCCTCATTTGACCTATGACCCACTGGTTGGACTGGCATCCTTCCTTCCTTCTTTTCTTACTTTAAAAAATTTTAAGTTGTTGGCCAGTAGTGGCACATGCCTTTAATCCCAGCACTCGGGAGGCAGAGGCAGGTGGATCTCTGTGAGTTCGAGGCCAGCCTGGGCTACAGAGTGAGTTCCAGGAAAGGTGCAAGCTACACAGAGAAACCCTGTCTCAAAAAAATAAAGAAAAAAAATTTTTTTAATTAAAAAATTATGTGTGTGTGTACATGTGCATTGATTGGATCCCTTGGAGCTAAAGTTACAGGCAGTTGTAAGCCACTGATACGAGTACTGGGAATCAAACTCAGGTCCTCTGCAAGAGATTTTTTTGTTTGTTTGATTTTTATTTTTTGAGACAGGTTCTCTCTGTGTAGCCCTGGCTGTCTTGTAACTCATTATGTAGACCAGGCTGGCCTTGAACTCAGAGATCTGCCTGCCTCTGCCTCCTGAGGGCTGGGAGTAAAGCCATGCACCACTACTGCCTGGCTAGGTACTAACCAGGCCCGAGCCTGCTTAGCTTCAAGATCAGGCTCATTCAGGGTGGTATGGCAGTAGACTTCCGCAAGAGCTTTTAGCCACTGAGCTGTATCTCCAGTCCTATTTATTTGTTTATTCTCAAATGAAATTTTTACCGAGCTCATTGTTAGATTTATTTGACATTGTGAAGAACAGCACAAGAGGACCCATTGCCCACTACCCAATGTCTCCCAAAGGGACATTCTTCAGAATCGGACCCAAGGTGTTTCTGTGACTGTGGGTCACCCTTCTGTGTCTGTGTTAGATGTCTGCAGTGTGGACAGTTGCCACATGTCAGTCTCATTTAGACCACAGTCAGGTCCTGGAGATTCAGCTTATCTTAGTAATTCCTTTATTAGAAAATCAGAGAAGTTCTGGGCATGGTGATGCACATCTGTGAGTCCAGTGCTTGAGAGGCTGAGGCAAGAACATCCTGAGTCTGAGACTGCCTTGGGCTTCATATCAAGACCCTGCCTCAAAACAAAAAACAAACACAAACCAGGACCACCACCTACATACAAACACACACATGCATATACACACATGTGATAAAAACAGAGGCCAGTGAGACGGCTCTGTGTGTAAGCATTTGCTGTCAAGACTAATGACCTAAGTTTGATCCCCAAGACACACATGGTAGAAGGAGAGAACTGACTTTCAAAAGCTATGCTCTGTGCCATGCCTTTAATCCCAGTGCTTAGGAGGCAGAGGTAGGTTTGAGGCCAGCCTGGTCTACAAAGCGAGTTCCAGGACAACTAGGGCTGTTACACAGAGAAAACCTGTCTTGAAATCACCCCTTCTCCCCCAAAAAATGTTGTGCTCTGATCTCTGCACACACCAGAGCATGTGCACACCCCTTTATACATGCACAATAAACCTAATTAAAAAAAAAACAAACAAAACAAAACAAAAAAAAGCAGGATGTGTGCCTATAATGTCAGCACTTGGGAGGTCAAGGCAGAAGGATCGGGATTTCAAGGTCATCTGTTGTAGAATATTATTTAACTAGGCAACGATGTGTTACATTTGTTTATGCTGCCTTTGTTTAATTATGTAAAGATGTGTTGGGGTTTCACCCTGCCTGCCTAAGGCACCTGATTGGTCTAGTAAAAAGATGAATAGCCAATAGCTTGGTAGGAAAGGGATAGGCGGGGCTAGTGGGCAGAGAGAATAAATAGGAGAAAGCTGGGCTTGAAAAGAGACGAGAGGAAGAAGAGAAGAGAGAATAAGGGGGAGAGAGAGAAAGAGAGGAAGATGGCCAGGGCCAGCCAGGCAGCCACCAGCCCCACACTGGAGGAAGCAAAAAGGTAGGGCATACAGAAGAAAAGAAAGAAAGGTAAAAAGTCCCAAGGCAAAGGTAGGTAAAGAGAAACCAGTTAATTTAAGTTAAAAGAACTAGCCAGAAACAAGCCTAAGTTAGGCTGAGCATTCAAAACTAATAAGTCTCCATATCATGAGTTGGGAGCTGGTTGGTGGCCCAAAAGAAAGCCTGGTGTAGTCATCCTCAGCATCTACATAGCAAATTAGAGGATAGTCTGGACTACTAGAGATCCTCCCTCTAACAACAACAACAACAACAAAAAACCAAAAACAACAAAAACATTTTTTCCCCTATTTGAAGAAATATTGATTGGATATAGTCTGTCTTTTTCCTTACTCTTTTGTTAAGCTCTCTGTTTTCTTTGGTAGTAAAGCTATGCTGGCTTCCAGAGTTCCACAGAGCAGGTTTCATCTCCAGGCATCTTGGCTGAGTGAGGAGGAGGGGTTTGGAGTGCTGTGGAGAGGGACAGGTGGCTGCTCAACACTGGGTGGCCTCACACTCCTCCTGTGACTGTCCCAAGGGAGCAGAGACCCAGCTCAGGTGTGTACGTACAAGTGTGCATAGCTTTTTGCCCCAATGTGTCCTCAGTGCCACAGCGTAGTGTCTGTGCCTGCCGTGGACTCTGTACTCCATCCCAGCACCACAGACAGAGGAAAAACAAAGCAAATGTAACTCCCAAGCTCTCTTCCGAAAAGCAGAGAGGCCTGAGGCTTGGTGGGCTACCTGTCCTAAAGGTACGAGAGTACCGCCTCCTCTCCTCCCACCCCCAATCGCTGCTGTTGTTGGACTCAGCAGTGGCTCCTGGCTTTACTGGAAATTTGGATTTTTCACACTGTCTGTTTTGTACCTTCATGTGCATGGATTTTGTGGTTTGGGGATCGTGTCTGACGCTCCCAGGGCCAATTCCTGGGGTTCTGCCACAGTGACTCCTACCTTTTTGACACCAAGTTCTGTTTTCCACCACCCTTAGTGTCCGAGAGCACCAGTCCTCTGCTCTCATGGGCCCATAATGTCTGTCTGTCTCCATCGTTTCCTAGATGATTTCTAGGTTTGATGTCTACCATGATGTCTTCCTGCATCGTCTGCTTCCATTTCCCTGGGTTGTGAGCAGAGTGAACAAGGCTTGTGATGCTCGCCCTCCTGAGGTTCAGCTGCCTGGGCCAATGGTTAGTGTGGACTGTGTCTGTGCGCTTACCTGGCTACTGAAAGTCTATCCTGGTCTATCCTGGCTTTGGATATAAGCTGTGGTTGCATCTTTGGGCTAGACACTACTGGCCACAGTCTCTGGGTAAAAGTCAAAGGTCAGAGGTCAGGAGTCAAGACAAGATGCATGGTCTTGGGAGCTTTGGCAGTACCCAGTGAGCTGGGACCTCATCTCAGGGAGGCAAATCTTCTACTTGGGCAAGGGCTCCATCAAGGGTTTAAGTTTCTTCTTGGCCTCAGCCTCTAATGGTCCACTACCCCACCCAGGGGCACCCTCACCTGAACAGTCTACTTGTCTTTATGGGACCTGCCTCACAATCTGTGGGACCCAGACTTCCCTGGCCCTTTCTAAAGGACATTACTCAGGAGAGGCAGAAGGTTCCCCATGGTCTTCCTTAGCCTCAGGGGCTGCTTTCTTTTGCTTTGCCCTTCAGGGCTCCATCCAGGTAAGGCTGGAGGGCCCCTGATTGCCCTGTTAAAGTTCAAGGTCACCTGGGAAGACAGAGCAGGCCGCAGGTGGATAGGGGGGCTTGTGGGCCAACTATTGGCTGGTGAGTAATGCAAGTGTGTAAGTGCAGGGGTCAGGATTGGATCAGGAGGGGACTGAGGCAGGGCTGGAGGACTGGAGGCCCCAGCCCCTTCCCCATCTGGCCCCCACCCCCTTCACTGAGGGAGAAATGTGGTGGGGAAGGTTTTGTCCTTCCTGGAAAATATGCTTTTGCTTTCAGACTCCACTGACAGGTCCTTAGAGTGCTGATGGAGTGTGCAGGCGTTTAACAGACATTGTTAATGATCTCTGATCCCCATGTCTCTGAGACACAGGCTGATGGACAGTTTTATCTTCCTCTAGTGAGGCCCTGGATAGCCTGGCAGGATGTGGCCATGCATTTCTAGTTAATTTGGCAAGGGTCTCTCTCCACCCTTCTTTTTTGTGGGCTCCCAGCTTCCTGCAGACCCCCAGCCTGTCTGCACCCCTCCCCCGACTCTCAGCTGAAGTTTCCTCTAGCATCTAAAGCAGGAAAGAACCAGCTCTGCTCCCCGGGAATTGAACTTTCATGGTTCGTCTCTTTGAAAATCAAACCAAACATTGTGCTGGGCTGTCTGGATCCTGTCAGCTATGGATGAAGAGACAGATCTTCCTGTGTTGACACTCACCCTCCTACCTCCCCAGCAGTGTAGACACACACAGGCCACCTCACTGCCCTGGAGTGGGAGAAGAGGAAAGCAAGGTGTCTGTTGACTGTTCTATAAGCTTCCTGTGTACCAGGACTGGTAAGGTTTTAGTCTATCTTGACAGAGCCGGACACCCTCAGGATATTGTTAGAGAATATTATTTTAAGGTGTGTTTATGTTGCATTTGTTTAACTCTGTGAAGCTGTGTTACTTTGCCTGTCTAAAACACCTGACTGTCTAATAAAGAACTGAATAGCCAATAGCAAGGCAGGAGAAAGGATAGGTGGGGCTGGTGGGCAGAGAGAATATATAGGAGAAATCTGGGAGGAAGGAAGAAGTAGCCAGAGAAGGAGGAGGACTCCAGGGGCCAGCCAAACAGCCACACAGCAAGCCATGGAGTAAGATAAGATTTACAGAAGTAAGAGAACGGGAAAAGCCCAGAGGCAAAAGGTAGATGGGATAATTAGTTAAGGAAAGCTGGCAAGAAACAAGCCAAGCTAAGGCCTGGCATTCATAATTAAGAATAAGCCTCCATGTGTGATCTATTTGGGAGCTGGGTGGCCGGCCTCCTAAAAGAGCAAAAACAACAGGTCATGTACTGTGTTATCCCTTCCCAGCTATGGGGCTTTGCCATTCTTGCGACACAGGGTCCTCACTTGTGAACTGGGGTCAGTGGCTCCTACTTCACAGTGTGTAAAGATTAAATAAATCAATACAGGGAAAGGGCAGGTGTCAATCACAAATGACTGTAGTGATGAAGACAATGGAGACTGGTGGTGGCGGCAGCCGGAGTGGTGTAGCTGCTGCTGCTGCTGAGTGACAGTGATGATAGCAATGGCAAAGACCATGGTGGTGGAAATGATGGTATCAGTAGAGATGGGTGATGGTGACGGCAGTTGTGACTGTGATGGTTGTGGTGATGGTCATGGTGATGATGATGGTGACGATAATGACGATGGTAATTGTGATAGTTAATCTTCATTGCCAACTTGACCGGATGGAATCACCTCAGAGACACATCCCCGAGAGTGCCTATGAGCATATTTTCAGAGGAGATAACTGGATAGGGAAGACCTACCCTGGGTGTGGGCATCACATCTCATGGGCTGTGTGCCATATTGAACAAAAAGAGAAAAAGGAGCTGGGAGGTGCCTCCCAGCACTCAGGAGGCAGAGCCAGGCGGATCTCTGTGAGTTCAAGGCCAGCCTGGTCTACAGAGAGAGATCTAGGACAGGCACCAAAACTACACGGAGAAACTCTGTCTTGAAAAACCAAAAAACCAAAAAAAAAAAAAAAAAAAAACACCAAAAAAACAACAAAAAAACTGCCCCAACCTTGCCAGCCCTGAGCATATCCAGTGTGTTCTCTGATGCTGCAAGATGGATGAGGATTTGGAGCATACAGCTTCCCACCACATCCACAGAAACAGCACAGACAACAGTTGCTTCCCAAGAGCGGGTGGCTCAGAGGCAAGGCATCCTGTGAAGGCCCTGGTTACTAGGGTACGGAGGTGTGGATGGTGTTGTTCATGTGCACATTGGTTAAGTACACCTTGCAGGGTCAGTTCACTGCACAAGGCTTTCTTCTCCAGATTCAGAAGGCTGACAGTACGTCTCTACAGAGTCCATGTCCATGTGCCCCTGCGTATGGTGAGAAGCCACCACAGCAGGTGCTGGAGGAACCTGGCTAAAGAGGATCTTTTTTTCCCTTGAGTCTGATTTCCTATATGGTGCTGGTCTTGGTACTGTAGACCTGCAAAGCTACCCTTCTGAAAAACGCTCTTCTGGGCTGAGTGGGTGAAACAATGTGCTGCCGAGCCTGACAACCTGAGTTTGCTCCCAGGATGCACAGGAAGGAGAGAACCAGCTCCCAAAAGTTGTCCTCTGACCTCCACAAGCACGATGTGGCATGTGTAATACACACACACACACACACACACACACACACACACACACACACCCAAGAACAATTTGATTTAAGAGCCCTCATCCTGGGCAGGCCAGCTTTAGCTCTCAGTTGACCAAGCGAGGAGACAGGAGAGAAGGGACAAGGCAGGACAGCCACACAGCAGGGAGGGGCCTTTAGAGATAAGGAAGCCCAAAGCATCAAAGAAAGCAGACTGACCAGCATCTGAAAGAGACAGAAAAAATAAAAGTTGCATCTTTCTGATTTAGGACTCAGAAGGGCAGGCAGACCCAACCAGAACTCATGGGTGCTCAGCTTATAGAAACTTCACTGGGAGTTGGGGGTAGGGGCCAGAATTTTGGGAAATAAAGGTACAGTGTCTCATTAAAGGAAAAATTATTCCATCTCATTATCAGGGCTTAGGGTGGACCCACCTTTCTAGGAGTAGTGGTCCCTTGAAGTTTTTTTTTCTTTTCCTCCTCCTCTTTTTTTTTTTTCTTTTTTTTTTTTTCCTTTTTTTTTTTTTTTTTTTGTCTTTTGAGACAGAGTTTCTCTGTATAACACCCCTGGCTGTCCGGGAACTGGCTCTGTAGACCAGGCTGGGCTGGAACTCAAGAGATCCACCTGCCCCTGCCTCTTGAGTGCTGGGATTAAAGGCCTTACTGCTACTTTAAGAATGGTTCACTGAACATCAGGATGGGTTTGGATTCTATTGGCCAGGAATAAGTGTTCACTGGACAGTTGTCCCCACGGGGCTGATGGGATGGGCCCTTAGTAAGGAAGAGTATCCCAAGGTGTGTGAGTTGTCCATGACAGATGGAATCCAAAGCTGAGGGCCTGACCTGTGACCATTTCCCCGGGGTAGGGGGGCAGGAAGAGAAGAGGAGAGGGGAGGGAAGAGGAGAGAAACAGAGTATTTTTTTTCTTTAATATTTTTATTTTATAATTAATTTAATTTTATATAGCCACGGATTCCCCATCCTCCCTCCTCCCACCCCCCAGCCTTCCCCCCCAATCTACCCCCTATTCCCACCTCCTCCAGGGCAAGGTCTCCCCTGGGGAGTCAGCCCAGCCTGGTAGATTCAGCTGAGGTAGGTCCAGTCCCCTCCTCCCTTCACCAAGGCTGAGCAAAGTGTCTCACCATAGGCATTAGGTTCCAAAAAGCCAGTTCTTGCACCAAGGACAGGTCCCAGTTCCACTGCCTGGAGGCCTCCTAAAAAGTTCAAGCTCATCAACTGTCTCTCTTATCCAGAGGGCCTGATCCAGTGAGAAACAGATTCTTGAGGGCTAGTGACGCACAGGGCTCGGTGCCAATAATCAGGACAGGCTCTGTTGTTGGGGACCTTCAGTTTTCAGACTGGGGGGCTGCATATTGCCTCTTAATGATCAAAGAGGCCGGCTGAGTACAGTAGGGCAGACATGGTTGGTATTTGGTGCTTCGGCTCAACAACCGATTGCCGATTTTCCCCATTATTGGGATTGGACCTAGGACCTCACGCATGCAGGTCAAGCGCTCTGCCATTGAAATACATCCTGGGCAGTCATCCCAACACTTGCCATCCCTGGACTGTGAAGCTGAGTATCTAAGAGCAAGGGTCACTTATGTCACTTAGAGCAGGGGTGCCTGTGTCATTTGCCAAGTGACAGTATAAAGATGCTAAAAGGCAGTGAATGAACCAGCTGGGGCAGGAGTTGGGGACAGGAGTGGGGTGGCCACTGAGGTTGTGTTCCTCCCTAGCCTCTCACTAAAGAGGCTAGCTGAGACGTCTGTAGGGACTTGGTTCCTCTACAGGCTGGGCCACACTGCCCATCAAAACATCTGCCTGTGCAGCCCCCTGGCATGCAGACACAGACCAAGAAGGATGAGAGGGAACTCAGGGTGAGAGTCGTGTGGCACATCCCTGATGGGTTGTATCCTTGGCTGCTTAAACAGTACTGTGTGTCCTGTGGGAGGGTGATTCCCATCAAATGGTGGGGTGGGAGAACCCCAGAACACAAGAAATCAAAGGCTTTGCTCAGCACAGTCTGCGATGAGAGAGGATGTGAGGGCTGCGTGGAATTGGATGAAAGAAAATGTAGGAAAGTGCAGAAGGCACAGGTTGGAGGATGCTGGACCAGGAAGGCCTTCATCCTCTGTCTTTGATCTCAGCGGGCCATTTCTCAGAAAAAGCCAGGGAAACTTCCTGCCTGCTTTGCAGAGAAGCTACTGGCTGCTGCTGCTGCTTTATTGAGGCAAAGCTCAAGTATTCATTGGTGTGAGTGTGCGTGCATGTGTGTGCGTTGGTGTGTGTATGTATGTGTGTATGCATGTGTGTGTGCATGAAGGGCAGAGGACAATCGCAGGAGCTATCTATCTTTTCTTTGTTTTTGAGACTGGGAATCTCCTTGGCTTGGAACTTGCAAGGCAAGCCCTCGAGATCCTCCAGTCTCCATCCCCCCAGCACTGGTTTACAATTTCTCAATGTTTTGTTTTTTAATGTGGGTTCTGGGGACCCAACTCAGGTCCTCATGCTTGCCCAGCAATCCATTGGGCCATCTCAGTCTATGTGTCCCTTGTCAAAGTAAACGATGTCATGGCATTTGGTATGTTGACCACTGCACAGCCCCTGTTTCTGTTTAGTCCCAGAACATCATCAACCCAACAGAAGCTTTCAGCTTCAGGGTTTTATGTGGACTCGTGAGTGTGTATCTTGCTTGCACAGGCCTAAGGACACAGTTGCTGGGTCACGTGACAATTCTACATGTGTTCAGTTTTTTTAGCATTTCAAGTAGTCCCTCTTCTTTATGAGCCTGATGACCTGCTGCTTCTTAGGGTTAAAATTTCTTGCAGGACAGGGGATGTGGCTCAGCAGAAGGGTACCTGTCTGGCATGTGCAAGGACCTGGCTTCCATACCCAGCACAGCAAAGAAAAGAAAGGTCCCATGACATATGGGCAGTGTCTGAGCCCATGGTGAGGATCTTGGGACAGGCCTTTCTGTAATACTTGCTGGTTATATAAGATGTCAGAAGGTTGGCACTGAAGCACCTCAGGAAAATGACCTCCAGGTCAGTGCTTGTCACAAGAGCCCATGTGCACCATTGTCTCTTCCCATGCCTGTAGGCACCTGGGAGCTTGCTTGTGAGCTGGGAGTGTAGTCTGTATCCACAGCCACCTCTGCCTCCTCACTGGACTCACATTCCTGGGAGCATCTGCTGCCAGGAGTATCCCCTTGGGAAGGCATTGTTTGAACAGGGATGGAAGGTTCCATTCTTTTCTCAGTTCCATGGCTTCAGAGCAACAGCATGGAGCAGCCACAGTGGTCCACAGGCTGCCCCAAGATCTCCAGGATCTCCAATATCTGCCTCAGGGTCTCCACCAAGGACAGCAGGTGGACACCAAGGCTCTCCCACAGTGGGAGTGAACGTATTGTGGGCTTGGTAACACAGGACGACTGTTTGGGGCTTGATGCAGTTACTAACCTGAGTGACTGGCTGCTGTCCCAAAAGACTACAGACAGAAGACTTAGTGCCTCAGTTCTGGAGGCCAGAGTCAGGGCACAGGCTGGGTCTAGTCCACTCAGTGGATGTTCCCTGCCATGCCACTTCTGCCCATGCCATTCCACACCATGCTGCTCCTTGGTTCTGGTTTCATTTCCATGGCTGTGGTAAGGTATCCTGAACAAAAGCAACCATAGGGAGGAAGGCTTTTTATTTTTATTTTTATTTTATTTGGTTTTTCGAGACAAGGTTTCTCTGTGTAGCTTTGCGCCTTTCCTGGAACTCACTTGGTAGCCCAGGCTGGCCTGGAACTCACAGAGATCCGCCTGCCTCTGCCTCCCAAGTGCTGGTATTAAAGGCGTGCACCACCACCGCCCGGCGGGAGGAAGGCTTTACATGGCTCGCAGTTCCAGGTTACCTCCATCATTGTACAGGAGTCCAGGCTGGAATTAAAGCGTCACCCTCACAGTCAGGAGGGGAGACAGAGGTGTCCTCATGCTGCCTCTTTGCTCTGATTCCTATCTAGGGAATAGTACCACCCCATTCAGGGTGGGTCATCCCATTTCAATCGGCTTTCGAGACAATCTCCCCATGGGCCAATTCGATCTAGACCAGAGGTTCTGAACCTTTGGAGGCTGAGACCCCTTTGGAGGTTGCATATCAGATATTTACATTACGATTCATGATAGTGGCAAAATTACAGTTATGAAGTAGCAACAAAAATCATTTTATGGTTGGGGGGCACCACAACATGAGGAACTGTATTAAAGGGTCGCATTAGGAAGGTTGAGAACCACTGTTATAGATAATTACACAATTGAAACTTTCTTTTTTGCTTTTTTTTTTTTTTTTTTGAGACAGAGTTTCTCTGTTTTCCTGGCTGTCCTGGAACTCACTCTGTAGACCAGGTTGGCCTTGAACTCAGAGAGATCCACCTGCCTCTGCTCCAGAGTGCTGAGATTAAAGGTGTGTGCCACCACTACCCAGCTTGAAATGTCATTTGAGAGTTAAAGCTAGCCAGCATGTCCCTCTAGGCCATAGCGCTCCGTCCCACACTGCCTAGGCCAACCTGTCCCACCCTGTGGGACTCCACATCACACCCTATTTGGCAGCTCCTGGTGGCTCTCTCCAGCCTCTGCCTCCTGTGGCAGCGCCAGGTAGCCCTTGTTTTGTGGCTGTATCACTCAGCATTCTGCTTCTGTCAATCACAACATCTTCCTTGGCATCTGCCTCTCTTCCCTGTGTCTCTTATTTGGTTGTTTTTTTCTGTTGTTGTTTTTGAGATAGGGTCTCACTCTGTAGTGAGACCTGGGCCTTGAAATCACTGAAATCCTCCTGCCTCAACCCCTTCCATATATTGTAGACATTATTTCTGGTCTGTTTATTTTTGGTTTTTGTTCGTTTGTGGTTTTGTGTGTGTGTGTGTGTGTGTGTGTGTGTGTGTGTGTGTGTGTGTGTGTGTTGTTGTTGTTGTTTTTTGAGATAGGGTATTACTGTATAGCCTTGAACTCATAGAGATCCATCTGCCTCTGACTCCCCAGTGCTGGGAATAAAGTTGTGTGCCATGACACCCAGCTTTATTTGTTTTTAGACAGGGTCACAGGTAGCTGAAGCTGGCATTGAACTCCTGATCTTTTTGCCTCTACCTTCTCAGTACAGAGATCAGATGTTTGAGCCACCATACCTAAGGACAGCTGTTGAATGTAGGGCCAGCCTTAGGCCAGGATCCCTCATCTTTACCTGATCACATCTGCAGGAGACACATTTACAAATAATTCCCCCGCTGACATTGGGGTGGGTATAAATTCTGGGGTGCTGTTCAACCTGCTCCACTAACTGCAGCCTCAGTGGCGGTCCGTGCAGGATTCTAGTTACTATGGACACAGAGCTAGCAGCGCTGTCCACTGTCCCCCTCTGACTGGGCTTCCACAGCCTGGTGCCCCAGGACCCCAGGAGTCTGCCTGGCTATGGGG
This sequence comes from Peromyscus melanophrys, assembly GCA_902168415.1. Lineage (NCBI taxonomy): Eukaryota > Metazoa > Chordata > Mammalia > Rodentia > Cricetidae > Peromyscus > Peromyscus melanophrys. Next base: position 37,610 of record CABHPR010105137.1, read on the forward strand.
CTGCCAACTCAGCACCTCTGTAGTAGAGCAGGAAGCCCTCCCTCCCCCGCCCCAAGGAAACCACAGGCTTTATTTATTCAATTTCAGCCGTTCTGTGGTTTTTGGAGATGGCCTTTAAGATTTGTTTTTTGATTTTTATCTCAAAGAGGATGCTGAAAAGCATGGATCTGGCTCCAGGAAAAACATGCATGGAGAAGAGAGGAATTGAGTTTGGATCACGCTCAGCAGTGAGTGGCCTGGCTGACTGGTCTCTGAGGAGGAGCCTCAGAGTGTCCCAGGGAGTAAGACCTTTGGCCTTTGTACTGAAAGCCCAGGTCCAGCATTTCTAACAGTAGACATGGGAAGCCTTTGTTTTCTCCCATGTGGTGTGGCTACCTAGGCTAAGGCTGGCAGCCTGTTTTCTTTTTTTTCTTTCTTTTTTTTTTTTTTCGAGTCAGGGTCTCTCTGTGTAGTTTTGGTGCCTGTCCTGGATCTCTCTCTGTAGACCAGGCTGACCTCGAACTCACAGAGATCTGGCTGGCTCTACCTCCCGAGTGCTGGGATTAAAGGCGTGCACCACCGCTGCCCAGCTTTGGCAGCCTGTTTTCTAAGTGCCAGCCAAGCCACCTTCTGGGTCTCCTCAGATCTAAGGCCCAGGTGGGTGAGTGATGGAGTTAGTCCTGGCTGGAGATCAGTTCTGAACTATGAGTGTCATGTATTTCTGGCCATCCTGCTTAGCGCTCCACAGGCTGCCTGGATGGAGGAGAAAGGCCAAGTCATGACAATGTTTGTGGGCTCCATCCTGTGCCATGTACCAACGACTGTCTGGGAAGTGTGGACCAGTTTTCCCTGGAGAAGAGTTGCAGCTCAGGCTGTGACCTTGCTGATGGCCTTGGTGCACCCACTCTGGTATAGATAATGTCTTTGGTGCCTCTTTCAACTCAGTTTCTTCCTTTTTATTTTTCAAGACAGGGTTTCTTTGTCCTGGAACTCGTTCTGTAGACCAGGCTGGCCTCAAACTCACAGAGATCCAACTTCCTCTGTCTCCAAAGTGCTGAGATTAGAGGCGTGCGCCACCACAGGCCCGGCTCCTACTCAGTTTCTTGTCTTCTGACAATAGACTATTGTTGCACTTAAAGTAAAACAGCATTGATCATGGTCAATTTCCTGAAGACACACCTCAGAGAGTAATGTTTTGCTGAGGGAGTGTGTGTGTGTGTGTGTGTGTGTGTGTGTGGTATGTATGTATGTGTGTATAAATTCTTAGAGGAAAAGTAACATAACCAATCTTTGTTTCGCTTCTCCGGGTATCTAGGCTAAGTTCTTATGTTAAGAAAGGGCAGGGCTGTGTTATTGCCCTTACTCTGCTTTGAACAGTCGGAATATGGTCACACTGGAAACCTGGCTTCATCCAATACAATCTGAGCGGGTGGCCCAGTTTCCTTATCTGGAAAATAGGGCACTAAAATTGTCAACCTCGTTGGAATAATTTGTTCTGTGTAAAGACAGAAGTGATGGCTGCTGTGTGGTGGGCATTGAAAGCTGGAGTGTGTCTGGGTATGTACTTGCATGTAGATGGACGTGTGTACCTGCGTGCATGTATGCTGCAGAGTGAAAAATTCTGATATTTATGGTAGCAGGTGATGCCCTGTGGCTGCTTGTCATTTGCGGCTACACCTGCCTTTGGGAGGCAGGGCCCTGAGGCCATTCATTCATCTGCCCCCTGCTGAGGACCTTGGTGAGCATGAGGTACCTCCTGGCTGTATAGACAACTCTGCTGGACATTTCTGCCCAGCGATGCTGTTTGTATCAGGTGGGTCCCCCTAGGAACTGGCTAGTATGGAGATACTGCTCAAGGCACCATAGGTCATTTGAGCAGGACTGCCAACATGTTGGTCCGCAGAGCCTGTGGTTGGTGAGGCTTCAGCCAGCTTTCAGCACATCCTGATGTACTTTGCACACAGATGTGCAGTGGACTGGGTCCTTTCCTTCGGAGGAGTTTCCTGTTTGCCTGTCTCTTCCGCATCCTCAGGGCTCTGCCTGCTGCAGCTCCTTTCTTCTCCTTCCTTTCGGGAGGCCTCCTGCGCATCCTCATTAGCATTTGAAAGAGTCTCATTTGCATCTAACAGGCAGAGGTGGCTTGAAGCTCGGGTGGATTTGGGGAGAGGGCACAGCTCTGCTCCATGTCCTGTGGACAGAAGGAGGTGGCAGTACCTGGCCTCCACTAAGCAGGACTGAGGACCTGGGCAGGCTTGGCTCACACACCGTGGTTTGTGCTAATTAGCACCCTCTCAGGATTTAGTCTCTGTCTTACTTTTTTAGGGTGCCCCTCCTAGAGTCCTGTGAACTGGAAGCTTAAAACACCAGTCTGGTAGCATACACCTGTCATCCCAGCTGCTTGGGAGGCTGGGGCAGGCTAGCCCGGTGTCCTGAGATGAACATGTTCGTGTTTTCGATGATGGCAGAATTTATTGAATAACAATAAGTTCACAGGGCTCAGAAGGGTTTTTTGTTTGTTTGTTTGTTTGTTTTTGTTTTTCGAGACAGGGTTTCTCTGTATAGTTTTGGTGCCTGTCCTGGATCTCGCTCTGTAGACCAGGCTGGCCTCGAACTCAGAGATCTGCTTGGCTCTGCCTCCCGAGTGCTGGGATTAAAGGCGTGTAGGCTGCAAGCCTGTAGTGCTCAGCATTTTGTTATATAACCTCACTGACCTAAATGATCCAGTCTAGGATAATGCAGGTTCTTTAATTCTAATCTTAATTGTTGTGGGACTTTGTTTTGCCAATGGTTTGGGGGGTACAAACTGTAAGGAACATGTAAGGCCTAGGGTGAACAACCCGGGTCAGGAGTGATAAGCAATGGAGTGATGTAAGTCAACCACAAATGGAGCAGTGATAAGCTATAAGCTGTGTGTGGAAGTAGGGATAAGACTAGAAACCTAGCCAGGAAAGAATATAAAAGATGAAGCCTCAGACCCGACCAACAGAGCTCGTCAGGCCCTCGCGCGAGACGACTCTCCTCTGCCAGAGACGTGAGATCCTGTCCCCAGTGCAGACGTGGCTGACCTGAGGAAGGCTGACCCAAGATCCAGAGGAACAGACGTGGCGAGTCCGGACCTGTACACCAGGAGAGGTACTCCCGCTTCCATTTGGAAAACGGGATGAATAGTGCTTGCAATCTTACTGTGTGAATAAATGAGTGTTATACCAAGTCTGAATCAAGAGTGGTTATTCCTCCCCCGTAACCGGGGTATGTGCTCGCTACACAAACCCTACGGTGTGGCTTTCTGCCTGCGTATGTGACCCCTTAAGAGCAGAGGGAGTGGTACATTCTCTCTTGGGTGGTGAAGACTGGGTCAGGCGGCATGAAGCAGTGTGTGACCAGTCCCCAGCTTTCCAAGGACTCTGCAACTGGATTTGCCTTACCCTGTATTCATGAATGTGTTTCTCCATTTTATATCCTGATAAATCCCTGATAGCCCTTAAACGAACGGTCGTGGAGTTTGCATACACTTAGTTACTAGCATTAACACCCCCATCACACAACATACAGGTACAGAAGCACAAACGGATGGCAGGCAGGCAGGCAGGCAGGGAGCAGCAGGGGACAAGCTGAGCCAAAGCTCCAGGGACAATAGGACAGTCTTCTGCTGGCCGTTCCTTGAGGAACACACCAGGTATCAGATGACAGGTTGACGTGGGGCCATACCATCTCAGTATTTGGTGTCCGTTACTTTCGGGGGGTCCAGACACAGAAGTTACAATCTTTTCTTTGCTTGGTGTGTCTGATAAGTTCTTGGGTTTCTGCGATAAGATTTTTAATGCACCCAGATGCCCCTCCAGTCTCAGTTCATCTTGATAAGCCTAAAGGGTGGCTTCTTTTCTGTTCCCAAACAAGTCATTTACCAGTCTGGGCTGGATGGTGGTGTCTGACAGGAGGTGCAGTTTTGGGGTCCTCCCAGGGGCTGCAGTCACTTTTCTCCCTCAAAATGGAGTAAAAGGCTGGGGAGATGGCTCAGTGGGTAAAAGCACTTGTCACCAAGCCCGACGACCTGAGTTCAATCCCCAGGACCCAAGAAGGAAAGAACAAACTCCTTCCAGGCTAGTACATGTGTGCTCAAACACAGTCACACACAAGTAAATAAACACAACAGTTATTTTATACAGAATACATTTTCTTAACAAGTAAAAAGCTGCTTGTAAAATGGAGTCTTCCAAGGAAAGGCACAGACTGAAAAACCACTGCTTTATATGGAGTAATTCAGAGTGGGACAGAGCCTGACCGCAACAGCTGGGCAACAGAGTGAGTTCAAGTCCGGCTTGGGCAACTTAATGGGATTCTATCTCCAGAGGTGGAAGGATGGCTAGTCATGCCTCACAGGGGTAGAGTGCTTTTCTAACACGCAGGAGGCCCTGGGTTCAATTACCAGTGCCACAACAAAACAAAACAACAAAGCCCAGATGAATGCTCTCTTAGTTCTTGAGGCCTTAGTTTGCAGGCCAAGCTCAGCAGGGTCAAACTCCCCTCTGAGCCCTGCATGGGGACCCTGCCAGCCTCAACAGCTTCTGGAACTGTCAGGGCTCTGGGGACATGTTTCTGGAACGGAGTCCCTGGTTAACAGACGCCAGTTCACCTGTTTAGCTTTTAACTGAAAAATTAAATCACGTTTATTTATTTATTGTGTATGTTTACGTGTGTGCCAGAGCTCACGTGTGAGGTCAGAGGACGACGTGCAGGAAGGAGTTCCTTCTCTTATTGTACTTTGTGGGCCCCAGGATTTGAACTCGGGTCATCAAACGAGGCAGTAAGTGCCTTTGCCCTCTGAGTTGTATCTCTGGCCCAGTTTTGTTTTTTGTTTTTGTGGTGTGTGTGTGTGTGTTTTGACAGAATCTCTCTATTATGTAGCCCTTGCTATACTGAAACTCCTTACATAGACCAAGCTGGCCTCGAACTGGCAGAGATCCACCTGCCTCTGCCTCCAGAGTGCTGAGATTAAAGGCGTGCACCACCATGCCTGGCTTTTTCAGCCCAGTTTTTAACTTTTTTCTGTTGTAATAATCTCAGGCTTAGATGTTACAGAAACAGTATGATGATTTCCTATGTTGGGTCATGAACCAAATGTAGCTGTACCAGCAGGGTGTTTCATCTGCCCCAGAGATATGGCCATGGCCTGGTACCTTCCAGGATCCCGGCACCTTTGAGGATATGCCTTTCAGAGTGGACAGCCTCTCAGAATCATGTGACCTGCACAAGGTCTGCACATTGTCTGACCTGCCTTGTTCCTCAGACCCCCTCATGTGACAACTTTTATACTCTTCTTCCTCACCAAGTTGGGATTATCTAGAGCTGTGGGATAATGCTCTCGTACACTGTAAAGATTTGTCACTCTGAATTGGTTTAATAAAATGCTGATTGGCCAGTAGCCAGGTAGGAAATA
>CABHPR010105138.1:6549-17999 GCA_902168415.1 Peromyscus melanophrys
AAATGAAAAATTCTAAACAATTTTGGAAGAATTCTATAATCCTTAGGCTTGTAACTGAATTACTGAAAGTCAACTTAACCCGATCTCTCAAACTACAAATGGGGAATGCCATGCTTTGATTCTCCTTATCACCACCCACACTTCTTTCCTCTTTTAGTTTTGCAGAATACCACCTCTAAAATAGCATTTCTAACACTCAACCGAACAGAAAAATGCTGTGCTAATATCTCAGCTGTCTTCACTGAAAAATGTATACGTTCACAGTTCCATTATAAGGTAACCTCCTCTTCTTTTAAGTAGTACAGCTACCAGAAGTTCCTAAGGCATTTTTAGGCCCCTCTCATCTTCTCCAGATCCCACCTTCTGTTGACAGTTATGACTTCCAGAATCAAAACCGAGTATGAAACCTTGGTTAATGGCCGACTAAAACCCCCAAGACCCATAACAGAAACCAGCAGATGATGTGTTGACCAAACACCTGCCCAAGCCAAATGAGAAGTGCTGTCGTCTGCACACAGCTGAGAGATCTTTTTGTTTAGCTTGCGTGTGTTCACTAAGCAGCCTGAGATTCGGGTCTGTATCTCTTTATGCTCCATCTTGCTTACAGCACCACCATTCCCATTCATCACTTCAGTCAATGAAATGTTTACACATTTAAAATTTGCCCTTTCTCTTTATTAATCCTCTCAATAAAATTTTTATATGTATGGATGTTTTGTTTGCATGTTTCTCTGTGTGCCACATGAGTGCCTGGTATCAGGTATCAGGTCCAATGGAACTAGAATTATACACGGTTGTGAGCTGCCATGTGGGTGCTGGTAATCAAACCTGAGTTTTCTGGAAGAGCATCTAGTGCTCTTAACCACTGAGCTATTTCCCCAGCCCTTACTGACATATTTAATAGACATTTAAAAACATTTACTCTACAGCATTCTCTCTAGCAGAGATTTCCCCCCACTTAATCCTATCTAGTGAAACTCCTGAGCGCTCCATTAGTTTACAGGTCAGAAGAGGATGGTCACCGTCTACTTTACAGGGAGTACTGCCGCACTACGTAAAGCAAGGTCTAAAACTAGCATACAGAAGTCTATACCTTTTGAAAGACTAAGTAACAGTCCAATAGAACACAAAACAGAGTGCTATTTACAGTTGTAAGAAAGAAGTAAGTGGGAATAAATGTAGTCATGAAGTTGAAGAAGCACACATTGGGAACCATAAAGCATCGAGAAAGAAATCAAAGACATAATGCAAAGGTTGAATATGTTCATGGAGGGAGTGAAAGCAATAAGGATTTAGGGCAATCTATCAAAATGCCAAATTGTGTAGTCATAGAAAAAGAAAATAACCCCAAAATTGATGGGGGGGCACACCTAAACCAACACTAAGAAACCAAGTTAGAGGCTTCCTGACTGAATGCTACACCGCAAAGTCGGTAAAATAACACGGCACTGAGATAAAAAACAAAACAACATACACACACACACACCCCAAAAAACCAACCAAACAAACAAAAACCCACCACCACAGAGGAGACTGACAACAGAACAGAGAACCTTGAAAGAAACGAACTTCTAACAATAGCATCAGAAAATACAAAAAAGACCTGGAAAACCTAGTTTACACATCCCCCCCCCCCCCCGCCCCCTGCCAATGGAATTTTAGCTAGGTGCTTTCATGATACACAAAAGTCAACTTAAAATAGGACAAAAGACCTATGATCAGAAACCCTAACCTCATAGAGAAGAATATAGAGGAAAGGGACTTGAAATTGGTCTTTGTAGTTACTGTTTGACTATACCATCAAATGTTCCTATTACAAAAGCAAAAGTACAGGACTGGAGAGATGGCTCAGGGGTTAAGAGCACAAGCTGGTCTTCCAGAGGTCCTGAGTTCAATCCCCAGCAACCACATGGTGGCTCACAACCATCTATAATGAGATCTGGTGCCCTCTTCTGGTGTGCAGGCATACATGCAGGCAGAACATTGCATACGTAATAAATAAATAAATAAAATCTTTAAAAAAAGCAGAAGCACATAAATATAAACTTAATGTTACTCATAATAAAGGGGAAAACCTCAACAAAATAAAAAAGCAGCCCACAGACTAGTAAAAAAATTACTTGCAAACAACGTATATGATGATGTGATAACATTTATAAAATCTAGAGGGAACCATTAGGGGGTTAGGGAAAAATCTGGTGCTAGGGAAATCTCCAGGAATCCACAAGAATGACAATAACTAAGACTCCTAGCAATAATGGAGAGGGTGCCTGAACTCACCTTCCCCTATAATCAGATTAGTGACTAACCTAATTGTCATCATAGAACCTACATTCAGTAACTGATGGAAGCAGATACAGTGATCCACAACCAAGCACTGGGCTGAACTCCTAAACTTCAGCTGAAGAGAGGGAAGAGGGATCAGAGGAGCAAGTGAGGTCAAGATCATGATGGGGAAAACCACAGAGACAGCTGACTCAAGCTGGTGGGAGCTCATGGACTCTGGTCTGTCAGCTGGGGAATATGCATGGGACTGAACAAGCCACTCTGAATGTGGGTGACAGTTGGATGGCTAGATCTGTTTGGGGAGCCCCTGGTAGTGGGACCAGGACTCATCCCGAGTACATGAAATGGCTTTTTGGAACACATTCCCTAGGGTGGGATACCTTGTCCAGGCTTGACACAGGGCAGGAGGGGGCTTGGTCCTGCCTCAACTTAGTATGCCAGATTTTGTTGGCTCCCCAAGGGAGGACTTACCTTCTCTGAGGATTTTATGGGGGGTGGGATTGGAGCAGGGGGCAGGAGAAGGAGGGGGGAACTGGGATTGGTATGTAAAATAAAGCTTTTAAAAAAATAATTAAAAAAATCTAAACCAGCATAATCCCTAACAATAGTATTTGTCCATGTTCCCACAGGTAAGAAAACTACAGCCAATCAAAATGCAGTGCTGTGGAGCCTGGTCCCAATGGACACATCTGCACCTAAGGCTCAAGGAACATTGTGGAAGAGGGGGCTGAAGGACTGTAAGAGCCAGAGGATCTGAGAGTTTGCTATGAGATTGTTGTCTTCTAAGTAATGTCAGAAGCTACTCCCATAAAGATTCACCAACATGACTGTCCAAACATGAGTTGAACAAATACTGCACCAATGGACATGCCAAAGTGGATGGGGAAAAGCCCAGGAGGCCTCAACCATACACAAAGAAGTATATGCAACTGTGGAAAGCTAGGAATGGTAGAGGTGGTCTTCACGGGGAAAAGTACGCCAATTGGTTGTCCAGTGCCCAATGGTCAGCTCTGAAAACATACACACAATACATACAAATAACATTATGTGAACTAAGCAGGTTATATTTAGGAATATATATACATATATATACATGTATATATATGTATATATATACACACATATACATACATACACACACACACACACACACACACACACACACACACACACACATATGAAATAGCAATCAATGAGAAAAGGGGCCATGAATTTGAAGGAGAGTTGGGAGGGGTTTGGAAGGAAGAAAAGGAAGGGGAAAATGTAATTATAACCTCAAAAAGAAAAAGTAGACAATTCAATAGCAGAACAAATAACCCAGTTTTAAGAATGAGCAAAGACTATATCCGTGCCCCCCCCCCAATGACATTATAATTCTTTTGAGAAGCAGGAAGACTGCTATGAGTCTGAAACCATCCTGGGCTAGCAAGAGAGAGCTAGTACCAAGGGAGAGGGGAGAGAAGAGAGGAGGAGAGAAAACAAAACAAAACAAAACAAAACAAAACAAAACAGGACAGACTAAGAGATACTACCTTACACCCTAAGGATGACTGATATAAATAAGAGACAGACAAATATTGGTGACCATGTAGAGAAAAGGGCCCCTAAGTACACTGCTGGTCAGGGTGTAGATCGGCATGGCCATATGGAAATCAGTGTGGACATTTCTAAACAAGTTACAAATGGAACTTCCCTAGGATCTAGCATCGATGTTGGGGTGATGGAATTAACCTCTTGTAAAGATGACAGTACTGCCATGTTCACTGCAGTAGTACTCAGACAAGATCTGGAAACAGCCCAAGTGCCCACCAAACTGACAAATGGATAAAGAAAAGCTGCCACACAGCCCCAGACTACTAGACAGCCATACAAAAATGATGCTGTGATGGTTATACTTGGATGGACCAAGAAGACGTTGTGCTAAATAAACTAAGCAGATGCAGAAATTAAGCTTTGCAGGATCTCAAGATGGAAAAGGGGTTCAAACATATACAAGGGAGTAAGGACAACGGAGAAGTGGTCAAAGGATGTAAAATAATATGTAGAATGAACAAGTTAAGAGTTCATGGACAATATGAAGTCTAAACTTATCAAGATTGTGCTTTATTAGATTTTTGTTTAACAGATTTTGTTTTGTTTTGTTTTGGAGACAGGGTTTCTGTGGTGCCTGTCCTGGATCTGTAGACCAGGCTGGCCTTGAACTCACAGAGATCCGCCTAGCTCTGCCTCCTGAGTGCTGGGATTTAAGGCATGCGCCACCACCGCCCAGCTGTTTAACAGATTTGAACTGCTATGTGACATACAATGTTATGTAAGACGGCACACAGTAACCATTTTATTTTCTTTGAGAATCTCCTTATATCCTGTGTTGTAAGCCTCAAATACATACACTACAATTTATTTTGAATCAACTCATGGTAATCTCTGACTTCTTTTTTTGGTTCTCAGGATTAAACTAAGGGCCCTTACACATGCTAAGCAAGCCTTCTACCACTGGTTAAGTCCTTACCCCTTTTTTAAGTTTTTAAAGAGAAAGTAGCTAAGTAGCCCAGGCTGCCCCTCAGTTTTCTCCACAGCCCAGGCAGGCTCTGAATGTTTAAGCTTCCTGCTTCAGCTTCCCAGAAGCAGCCGAGATGACAAACCAGAGCCGTAAGGTCAGATTAAGTCTTGGGCTTTGAGCTTCCTTTGTTGGGCAGTCACTAAACTGAAGCCTACCCTAAAGGTTTTGTTGCCACATACCGTAACACTTCTGATCAGAAAAGAAGTATCTAATCTCCCAGATGTCAAATGGTCCCTATCCTATTTAGTGAAAGCAGAGCAACCCATCTGTGCATGGTTCTAGCCTCTCTGGTATCCAGGGACTCTTCAAGCCACCACCAAGTAGTCAGTAGTAACTGCAAGTGATACAGAAACACATGGCCTGTGGTCACTTGTCCCCACACAGGCTGACAGCCACTGCAGTAGGGGACGTGCACACGTTCATCCTGAACTCTAGTGAAAACAGAAACAAGGCAAAAGCATGCAGTCAGTCTACAGCAACACATCCCACACAAGGAACAGGGAGGAGGCGGAGTGACCAAGTCGTAAGGCAATTCGGGATGAACACTTGGCAGTGAGCAGTGTACTGTATTTTTAACTCCGAAGTGGTTGAGATCTATTTTCCTAAGTGCACACCTTTTCTTCCTTGATTGTAGGAGGCAATATCCCTGAATGAAGATGACGCAAGCAGCAACACAGGAACCTGCTTCCTCCAGTTAAATCTGTGGTCTGATGACAGCGTAAGCTAGACTCCCTTACAACTTAAGAGAGTCACAAAAGGAAAGGGAATAAAAGGTAACATTTCTGGAGGCTTTCTACGACTAATTTTCTAGAAAATGAAGAATCTTGATTTAGTCCTAAAGAAATTCTGTATTTCTAAACACAGTGCATTCTTACAATCATTTGTGATTGGTCTGGGGAATGCTCCATTTCAAGTCTTAAATAGAACACAAATTTATAGCATTCTTAATTTGTTTAGCTATAATCTCCAATGATGTATTTCTGCATTTCACAGATTTTTTACTCTTTATTAGTACACAAGCAGTTCACTGAAAACACAGAAACTCTTGCTTTTTAAAACAAAATTGACAGACTTTCACAACATAGTGTAGGCTGTACTATAACCCCAGACTGGTGATCCCTAGTACAGTCTCCCAAGTAGCTGGGGGTAACCTGTGTTACTGTGCCTAGACAGAAACCATCTTATCATTAGTTTTAATACTTTACATTTTAAATTTTCCTTTCTTTAAAAAACAAACAAACAAAAACTCCCAAATCTCCCTGGGAAGGGGAAATAGAGATTTTGTGAGTGGACTGAGGCCAGGTGGGGATGGGAGCAAGAGCAATCAGGTTGGGGGGGGGGGCATAAGAGTGAGGACTGAAAGAGACTACTGGGAAGGGGGGGGGCATTTCAAGGTCAGATAATTACCCAGCACAAGGGAACTTCCCAGGATTCTACAAGGATGACCCCAGCTAAGATTCCTAGCAATAGCATATATATATAGCCTGAACTGGCTATCTCTTGTAACCAAATTGGTGCCTAGCCCAACTTTCACCAGAGAGGCTTCATCTAGCAACTGATGGAAACAGATGCAGACCCACAACCAAATATTAGGCAGACTTTAGGGAATCCTGCAGGAGAGAGAGAGGAAGGATTGTGAGAGCTTGGAGGGGTCAAGGACACCACAAGAAAACTCACAGAATCAACTAACCTGGGCTCATAGGGGTTCACAGACACTGAACAGACAACTAGGGAGCCTGCATGGGACTGACCTAGGCACTCTGTATATATGTTACAGTTGTAATAGCTTGGTCCTCTTGTGGGACTCTTAACAGTGGAACAGGGGCTGTCTCTGACTTTTACTGACTTTTGGGACCCTACTCTTCATAGTGGATTGCCTCGCCCAACATTAATACATGGGGAGGTGCTTAGTCTTACTGCAACTTGATGTGCCACGTTTTGTTGATATCCATGGGAGACCTGCCCTTTCCGGAACAGAAAAGGAGGAAGAGTGGGTTGAGGAGGTGGTGGGAACAGAGCGGGGGAGGGACTGGGAGAGGAGGAAGGAGAAGCTGCAGCAGGGATGTAAAAATACACACACACACACACACCCATTAGTTGACCACTCAGTGAAAGGAAGAGATGTCAGGATATTTACAGTGCACACAAATATAAGCTTTAGAGACGACCTGAGGACAGGCCCTAAACAATGTCTGTAATCTTATTAACCAACGCTGTAGAGGGAGCAGAGAGCACCACAACTGCACGACTGTACTACAAGCAAAGCACCTCTTATCTGAACTTCCTGGGTCCAGAAGTTTCAGATTTCAGTTTTTCTACATTTCTGGAACATGTACACAGTTATGCTGGCTTAAAAACCTCTAAAACAAGGATATGAAATCTGAAATACTCCAGAATCTTAAACTATCATGTTAGCACTCAAAAGTATTTAGATTTTGGATTTCAGTTTAGGGATCAGCCCATATTAAAATATCTCACTTTCAACAACAATACAAATACAAGATATAAAACAAAGTAGAGACAATGCACAAGAAAAAAGAAACCAACAGAAAAATACTGCCTTGGAAAGCTTATGCATTGTAGTATTTCAAATATACACCGACATAAAGCAAGCAACGTCTAATGAAGTGAAATACGGAACTGGTATAATTTACACTGAAAATATTAATACAGCGAATGAAAAGATGAAATGGAACCAACAGAGAAATATTAAAGCAGGGAGGCATTAAAACAAAGTTCACTAGAAAGGCCGAACAGAAGCAGCAGCAGGAAGAGGGGACCATCAGTGATCCAGAGGTAGCTTCCTTGAGATTATGCAGCCAGAGGAACTACGGAAAAGAATTAGGAGGAAAAGCACCACACAGAGGCTTGGAGATCTGTGGGATGTCATTATAACTAAGATACAGCTCGTGTCACAAAGAGAGGGAAAGCGTAACATCTGAAAAAATAACAACCTAACAATTCCACATGTAATGGAACACATTCTAACACCCAACAAACTCCAAATATGTTAGATTTTAAAAGATCCACACTTAGGCACATCATAATAAAACTATCAAATCTATAAACAGAGACTCCGGTAGGCAAGAGGAGACAATTCATCATACACAAATACTGAGCAGCAGAACCTCAGAGAAGACAGCTGGGTAAGCTATTCAAAGTATGGAAAGAATGAACTGTCAGAGCCCTACACTCATCGATGCTACACTTTCAAAGTGAAGGGGAAATCAGAATATTCTAATTCCGGTACTGCAAGAGTTTATCATTTACAGACCTGCCCTCCAGCAAATACTAAGGAGAATCCTTCAAACTGAAATGAAAGAAGGAAATAACTATTTCATGTAAAGAACACCAGGAAAGAGTGGGGTAGACGAGCCAGTTGGTAAAATGCCTGGTGTATAAACACGAGCACCTGAGTTCAGACCCCAGAACCCAATGAAGAACCAGACACGGTGGCCTGCCGAACCTGTAACTACACGACTCTGGGGAAGAAGAGTGAATTCACTGGCCAGCCAGCTAGGTGAAACAATGAATTGATTCAGCTTTGCAGAGACACCCGGTCTCAAAACTAAAGGTGAAGAGCAAATACACAAACACAGGAGACAGCATTGAACAAACACTGGGCACTGGAGATACAAGAGGGAAAAAACTGAGCCCTAGAATCAAATGTAACATTCCAGAATACCATGTAGGACACAATAAAACAGCAGGGAAGTCTATAGCTCTGAGTGTCATACAGTATAGACATGACAAATAATGTAATAATACATCACAAAGTCTCACAAAATAGGGACAAACAGCTTAAAATCAATAAAAAGGAGAAAAATGACAAGATGAGTTCATCAATACGAGGTAGAGCCTAAGAGGGCAATATAAAGCATGAATGGAACAGATTGAGTCTTGGGGCGGGAGATACAGTTCAGTAGTTAAGAATGCATACTGTCCTTGCAGAGGACCTGAGTTTGATATCTGCGCCCATGTTGGACAGCTCAAAACAGTCTGTAACTCCAGCTCCAGGGGAGTTTGATGCCCTGCACTCATGTGACATATCCACATGCAGACACACACACAGACACGCACAGAGACAAACACACACAAACACACACACACACACACACACACACACACACACACACACACACTTTTAAAAATAATATAATATGACTCTAGAAAAAAATTATTTATAGTTCTTCGGGACAACCCCTGACAATCCTTAAGCCAATTTCACTGAAAGAAAAACACTTAAAAATATAGAGCCCAAAATGAAAAATAACAACAAATGCCACTGAAATTTGGTGTTATTAGAAAATGTTTTAGAAAATTACATGCCAATAGATTGAAACATCTTAAGGAAATAGTCAATTTTCTAGACACATATGACCTAACAAGAGAGCCAAGAAGATATAAAAAATACAAATAGAACAACAATAAACAATGAGATCAGAGTAGCAGCAAATCTCCTAAGAAAGAAAAGCTCAAGCCTCGTGGATTATCTCCTAAAACTGGGCAGACTTCTATAGAAGAACCAAATGTTTGCGCTCCTCAAAACTTTCCATAAATGATACTGCTCACCCTTTTCAAATCTCATTCTTTGAACTAGTGTGACTCTGCAACCAACTGATAAGGCAGAACACAAACCCTGTAGACTAGTACTCTTGCTAAACCTCCTACAATAAAATACTTGCAAAGTGAATTCAATAGCACATTAAAAAGAACAAATACCATGATCAATTTGGTTCCATTCCAGGAATGCAAGGACTATTTAGCACACACAAATAAATGTAATACAGAACATAATCAAGAACAAAATTTATATGATCATTCAACAGATGCAGAAAGGGCCTTTGATAGAATCTTAAAAACCTAAATAAATTTGATATAGCTAGGTCATAAATAATGAAGACTATGTATGACCACCCTATAGCCAACATCTTACTGAATGGGGGATTACAGGAAAAATTTTCTCTAAAATTAGCAACAAGACAAGGGTGTTCATTCTCATCACTCTCATTGACTAAAGTACTTGGAATTTTAGCCAGACTCATTAGAATAGAGGAAAAAATGAAATGAAAAAGAAAGAAGGAAGGAAGTTAATCTGCCCTGCTTATAGACGACACACTTACGTTCCTGGAAGACTCCAGAAACTTACCAAGAGACTCTTGCAACTTAGAAACAGGTTCAGCAAAGTAACAAGAAACAAACTTCTATACACCAATAAGGAATTCGCTGAGGAAGAAACTTGAAATAGCTGACAGAATGAGGGATAACTGACAGGAAGAAGAAATGAAGGAAGGAGAAAGGAGGGAGAAAATAAGAATAAATGAAATTAGGAATAAACCTAACTAAGGAGGTAAAAACCGTTACAATAAAAAAAAAAAGGCTAATAAAATACTGAAGGAAGACACTGGCGATAGGAAGGCCTCTATGTTCCTGGATTTGGGAGAATTAATATTTAAAATGACCACACCACCAAAAGTGACCTACAGATTGAGCAAAATTCCCATTAATTCTTCTAAGAACCAGTCTTAACAATCAGATGGAAACACAAAAAGACCTCAAATAACCAAAGCCATCTCTTCTTGCTCACTTGTTTCAAGTTCGGTTTCTTGACTCTGCTCAGTCTGGAACTCATTATGCAGACCAGCTGGCCTCCAAGTTTTAATGATCTTCTGGCCCTTTCCTTCTGAGTGTTGGGATTACAGGTGTGTATCACCACACAGGTCTTCCAAAGCAGTATTAATCATTAATCAGTAAACGGAATAATACGAACATCACATCTCTAATTTCAGAATAAATTACACAGCCCATGGTAACAAAAACAGTACAGTACTGGCACGCACACACATACACACACACACACACACACACACACACACACACACACACACACACACACACACACCAATGGAATAAAACAGAGGACCCAGAAATAAATCCAAGTTGCTCCGGCCATGGGTTCTTAGCAAAGTGTTGAAAGCATACTTTGGAGAAAGGTACTCTAACAAGAGGTGCTAGGGAAACTGGATAGCCACAGGTACAACGACTATTAAAACTATACTCGACTGTTTACCCTACATAAAGAAATCAACTCAAAATAGATTGAAGACCCCAATATAAGAGAACTGTGGAACTATTAGAAGCACACAGACGGACAGCACCTCAAGTGTTCAACAGATACGATTTCTGAATAGGATTCCAACAGCACAGGAAACAAAAGAATTGAAAAATCAGATTATAAAACTCCCAAAACCTTCACAACACAGGAAACAATCAACTAAATGAAGAGAGAGTTCACAACATGAGAGAAAAATCCTTGCCTACTATTTGCACGACAAAGGATTAATATGCAGAGTATACAAAGACCTCAGAAAAATTTAATATCAAAAGAACAAAGTAATCCAGTCAAAAAAATTGTCTATCACCTCAACACTCACCTCTCCACAGTACAAATGGCCCCAACATTACAAAACAATGCTCAATATCTTCGGCCAGCAGGGAAGTGAAAACGAAAACCACGCTGAGAGTCCATCTCACCCCAATCAGAATGGCTTTTACTCAAAAATATGTGGAGAAAAAGGCATCCTTATATACTAATGGTGAGAGT
>CABHPR010105139.1:1571-20018 GCA_902168415.1 Peromyscus melanophrys
TGCAGAATTTCTGTTCCTTGATCTATATTTTCTTTGTTCCAATTTCCTTTTTGACTCTTAAGATTTATTTTCACTTTTATTATGTGTGCATGGGTATGCCCACATGAGTGCGGGTGCCTGAGGAGGCCAGAGGTGTCAATCCCCTGGAAGTGGAGTGGCGGGCCAGGGTGGGTGCTGGGAACCAAACTCCCGGCTCCTCTATAGGACCAGGATGTGCTCTTACCACTGATCCCTTTCTCCAGCCCTTGTTCCGACTTCTTAGTGACTTTTTTTTTTAGTGTGTGTGCTGGGGGGAGGAATATGTTTATTTACTTGTACATGTGTTTATGCACTATGTGTGTTCCTGGTGCCCACAGAAACCAGAAGAGGATGTTGTAACTGGATTTACAGATGGTTATGGACCATTGAACTCGGGTCCTCTGGAAAAGCAGCTAGTGCTCTTAACCACTGAGCCATCCTCTCCATCCACAATTTTAAAGCGTTTTTTGTTTTTTCCCTTTGAAACAGTTTCTCTATGTATCAGTCCTGGTTGTCCTGGAACTCACTCTGTAAACCACCAGGCTGGCCTCGAACTCAGAGATCTGTCTGCCTCCTGAGTGCTAAGACTAAAGGTGTACACCGCGTCTGACTTTAAAACTTCTTTTACTGTAGAAAATGTCTGGTGTCACAGGCCTGGAATCCAGGCCTCAGGCGTTGAGACAGGAAGATTGCAAATTCAAGGCCAGCCTGGGCTACAGAGTGAGTTCAAAGGTCATCCTTGGCAACTCAGCAAAACCGTCTGAAACTAAGAAGTGAGAAGAGGCTGGGGATGTAGCTCGCCGGTAGTGCGCTTGCCCAGTGTGGTGGCCTTCACTGTCAGTTGGGCTGGCTTTAGACTCTCTTAGGAGACAGACGCACCTGTGGGTGCTCCGGACCCTTTCACTGAGGGGGAGGATCCTCTCTGAATGTGAGTGACAAAGGGAAAAAGGAGAGCGTGAACTGGGTACCAGCATTCTTCCTCCCTCTCCTCCCCCACCCCCTCACCCTCACCCCCACCCCCCTTCCTGACTACAGCTGTGTGACCTGCTGCCTGGAGTTCCTCAGGCAGCACCTTTTAGTCTGTATCCCTTAAACTGTGAGCCAACACACACTCTCCCTGAAGCTGCTTTTATCAGGTATTTGACCATGGGATTGAGGATAGTAACTAATTCATCTAGAGTGCATGAAGGCCTTTATTTCATGACCCAGTACCGGGAGAATCAAAATTCCATAAAATTAAAAAATATATATATATATAATCATTTGACATGTACCTTTCCTACATTCAATAATTATTAACATTAGCCAAGGTTTGTTTTTCCCCTTTGAGACTAAAATTTCTGTAAGTCTGGCCAAAAATGTCTCCTTTTTATTTTAAAAATTATCATTAGTGCTAGCAATATTTGGTTTCAAGGCCTCACATACCCAAGTCTGGCTTTGTAGCCAAGGACGGTCACCTTGCACTCCTGATCCACCTGCCTCCATCTCCAGGGTGCTGGGTTCTCAGGCTCCACCACCATACCCAGCTCTGATGTTTCTCCTATATAACCTTTAATCTACAACAGTTACACTTTCATCTTTTTTTTTTTTTTTTAAGATTTATATATTACATATACTGTGTTTTGCCTACATGCCAGAAGAGGGCACCAGATCTCATTACAGATGGTTAGGAGCCACCATGTGGTTGCTGGGAATTGAACTCAGGACCTCTGCAAGAACAGCCAGTGCTCTTAACCTCTGAGCCATCTCTCCAGCCCTCCTTTCATCTTTTTACAATTTTTTGTTTGTTTGTTTTTTGTTTTTCGAGACAGGGTTTCTCTGTGTAGCTTTGTGCCTTTTCCTGGAACTCACTTGGTAGCCCAGGCTGGCCTTGAACTCAGAGATCCTCCTGGCTCTGCCTCCCGAGTGCTGGGATTAAAGGCGTGCGCCACCACCGCCCGGCACAAATTTTAACTGCTTGTTTATTTGTGTGTGTGTGTGTGTGTGTGTGTGTGTGTGATGCAGGGAAGAGCCCGTTTCCTAGTCATGTGTGGAGTTGAGAGGACAGGCTGTGGAGTCCGTTTTCCCCTCCCACCTTGGCATGAGCTCCAACAGTCCGACACAGACCACCAGGTTGGCACAGCCAGCACCTTTTCTACCCGAACCATCTCACTAACTCTCTCGATTTGTGAAAGAGCCAGAGTGTTTGTCCGATAAGAGCTCCCATAGAAGACTCGGTGCTTCCTGAACGTGGATTCAGACTTGCTCTTCGGCCTCAAGTTTCCAGGAAACTGAAAGTCAGATCCAGAGACTCGATTAGATGGGCTTTCATGTATTTGGCAACGGTGCTTTATTGGTGGTGGCCATGTGCACTTGTGCTGTTTGTTCTTCAGACAGGGTTGGTGGATTCCAGCCTGACCTCAGACTCCCCACTGAGGAGGCAAGGATGCCCTTGAATCCTGATCTTCCCGCCGCCACCCCTTGAGTGCTGGATTATAGGTGTGTATCGCCATGCTGTATTCCGCCATGTGTATCACGCAGTTCAGTGCTAGGGACAAAAGCCAAGCTTCCCGTGTGCTAAGCAAGCACTCTACCGTCTGAACTGAATCCCCAGCGCTGTATACTCACTAGTACAGCAGACCGGGAAGTGCACAGCGTCCAGCTGAAATATTCCAGCCGACTATCAGTGGACTTAATGATCTCTCTTTTTTGTTTTTTTTGTTTTTTCCAGACAGGGTTTCTCTGTGTTGTTTTGGTGTCTGTCCTGGATCTCACTCTGTAGATTAGGCTGGCCTCGAACTCACAGAGATCCGCCTGGTTCTGCCTCCCGAGTGCTGGGATTAAAGGCATGTGCCACCATCGCCCAGCTATGATCTCTTTATTATAAAAGTCTCCATCAGCCTTTCACCTGTTGGTTTTAACATCCACTAACGAATCATTATTTTATTAGGTATTGCAAGATGGTGATTTTTCTTATTCTCTTTGCATTCATTACCTGGCTAATTCTTCCATGAAAATGAACTTGTCCTCATAATTTTATTCTCCTGAAATACAGTTTATACAAGACAGGAAATGCTTTGATCCTCGTGGGTTTTTTGTTTGTGTTTTTTGTTTTGTTTTGTTGAGAAGGGGTCTTACTATATAGTCCTGGCTGTCCTGGAACTATGTAGACCAGGCTGGCCTCAAACGCACAGCAATCCACCTGCCTCTGCCTCCCCAGTGCTGGGCTAGAAGGCATTTGCTATCACACACAGGTTGGTTTAAAATATAATTTTATTTCCTCTATTTTTATGTATATGGGTGTTTTGCCTACATGTATGTCTGTGCACCACATGTGTGCGGTGCCCATGGAGGCCCAAAGAGGGTATCAGATCCCCTTGGACTAGAATTTCAGATGGTTGTGAGCCACCATGTGGGTGCTGAGACTCAAAACCCAGTCCTCTGGAAGAGCAGCCAGCGCTCTTAACCACTGAGCCATCTCTCCAGCCCTTCCTTTCCATTTTTGTGGGGCTTTTGGTTTAAGACAAGGTGTCCCTATGTAGTTCGGGCTGGCCTTGAACTTCAGATCGTCCTGCTTCCGCTTCCCAAGTGTTGAGTATCACAGGTGTGTACTGCCTGAGTCATCTTCCTCTTACAGTGTTTTATCATTTTTCTGTGAGTAGAACCAAGTGTTCAGAGAATGGGTGGAGAAGGCCTTGGAGTATGACTGAACTCAACTCCATGGCTTGTTGCTGTCTACCCACAATAGTCCTCCGAGCCTGCTTCCAGACCCCCAGCTTTGCCAGAAGACCAAGCAACTCCTTGTATAGGAAATAAAAGCAAATCAACTGAAAATAAACCCAAGGAAGGGGACAGAAGTCTGGAGGGAAGCATCCAGTCTGAGCCCGGCGTGTGGCAGTTACCACTGACAGTCTCTGCACCCCCTCGGAGAAAAGGACTTTAGCCAGGGATTCCTCCAGACCCAGCTCCAAACATCCAGGCTGGTGTGAGAGGAGCTGGCTCTGGAGGGGAGCTGGAGCTCTGGTCTTCTGTCAAGAGCTGGTGCAGAAGTTAGACAGATCTGCCCTGAACTTGCTATGAGATTCTGCGAATGTCAACTGCTGCCCTGCACCATGGTTACCTAGAGGATAGAGGCGTTGGGGGTGTGGCATGGCAGGTGGGTGAGGATGTGTCCATCACAGTACTGCATTTGGGTGTACCAAAATGCTGGTGTGGTCTGAGCTGGGACACTCCCTTTTGAGCGCCCATCACATTGGAGGGCGCTGGCAATTGTCTCTGTCACTGAGGGGCTGTGTGAGGCTTGGCTTGGTGCCTGGCATTGTCACAAAACCACTACATACCTGCCAGCCTCTTCCTCTCTGGTTTTTTAAGAGTCCTCCAATTGTAAAATCAACACTGAGACGTGCACTGTAAACACCCACAGGTGCAGCAGGGAGCTTGAGTGAGAAGGAATAAGGAGGGTAGGCCTTGGCAGACCTCTGGCAGTCATCTAAGGTGGCCGGCCGATTCCTACTGATGGGTACAAGGCAGGACAGGGACCCAGGGGACCAATTTTGTTGTTGTTGTGTTTTGTTTTTCAAGACAGAGTTTCTCTGTGTAGCCCTGGCTGTCCAGGAACTGATTTTGTAGACCAGGCTGGCCTCAAATGCACAGAGATTGGCTTGCCTCTACCACCCTACAAGATGGCCAAGGTTTTATAGAGGCTAGAAAGCTTTATTTTATATTGAAGGCGAGCTGGGGGATAGGGGTGGAAGAGAGGTGGCACAATCCGGCCCTTGGGAGGTGGAGGCAGGTGGATCTCTGAGTTTGAAGCCAGCCTGGTCTACAGAGTGAGTTCCAGGACACCCAGGGCAACATAAAGAAACCGTGTCTCAGAAAAAAACATGAACAACAACAAAAAGGCCCAATGTTTTAAAAAATGTCATCTATTTATTTAGAGTTTTTTGAGACAGGCTTTCTCTATGAAATTTTTTTTAAAGATTTATTTATTATTATGTATACAGTGTTCTGCCTGCATGTATGCCTGCAGGCCAGAAGAGGGCACCAGATGGTTGTGAGCCACTATGTGGTTGTTGGGAATTGAACTCAAGACCTCTGGAAAAGCGGCTAGTGCTCTTAACTGCTGCGCCATCTCTCCAGCCCATGAAATTTTTTATATGAAATTTAATATGTTAGCCTACCATCCTCAATCAAACAGAGAACTGGTGTAAAGGTAGGTACCACCATGCCCAGCTCTTTTTTTTTTTTTTTTTTTAACACAGGGTCTTGCCTCCTGAGTGTTTGGATTACAGGCATGTCCCACTATGCTCAGCTATATGTGATATTCTTAAATTTCATTGTAATGGCCGGGCGGTGGTGGCGCACGCCTTTAATCCCAGCACTCGGGAGGCAGAGCCAGGCGGATCTCTGTGAGTTCGAGGCCAGCCTGGGCTACCAAGTGAGTTCCAGGAAAGGCGCAAAACTACACAGAGAAACCCTGTCTCGAAAAACAAAAAAAAACAAAAAAAAAAAAAAAATTCATTGTAATAACACGAATTGTTTAGAATTTTGGCTAACAGAGAAATCTCTTTGGTGGCCAGAGATGGCTCAGTGGTTAAAGGCACCTACCACCAACCCCAACAACCTGAGTTTGATACCCAGGACCCACATGATAGAAGGGAGAACCAACTCCCACAAGATGTCCTGTGTCCTAACCACTGTGACATGCAGTTGCCCCCCACCCCCTGTGACCCAGTAAATCAGTAAATATAAAATAAAGATTTTGCTTTTTTTTAAAGTGAAGGGTCTCTTTAGAAATGACAGTGTTGTTGGCGCTGGGGGTTGAAACCAGGACCGTGTACCTGCAGGACACACACCTCCACCACCAAGGTCACCCAAGGAACAATCAGTTTTGCTTTGAGATAGGATCTCACAATACAGCCCTGGCTGTCCTGGAACTCATGCTATAGACCAGGCTGGCCTTGAACTCATAGAGATCCACCTCCCTCTGCCTACCACTGAGCTAAACCCCCAACCTGAAAAGACAATTTTATCACCAACATTATTTAAAATTGCCAAGATATGGTGACAATAAAAGCCCACCCAGTGTCATCAAAATATCTTAAGATTCTTGCAGATAATACACAGCTGACTGACTAGTCTTAGTGGATTAGTTTCTGCCCGAGGCCATCAGTTCCCAAACTCTGGCTAAGGTGAGCTCAAAAAGGCACCCCCCCAAAGCTAACTTTCCAGTTCTGACATCGTAAGGGATGGAGGCTGGTCAGCGCTTATTTATTTTCCCTAGAGACAAATCTATAATCCATACCTACCCTATCAGGCAGATAACTGGACGCTGCCCAGAAGACAGAAGCGCAGATGGCAGGCCTTGAAGGTACCACAGAGGTGACAGGCTGGATGTGGTGGCTCATCCTTGCAATTCTATCATTTGAAAGGCTGAGGCAACAGGACTGTTGCTAGTTTGGAACCATCCTGGACTACATAGTTCTAGACTAACATGGGTTAGACAGTGAGACCCTGTCTCAAAAACAACAACAACAACGACCCCCTCCCCAGGAAAAGGTGATGGGTACCTCCAAAGTCCCCCAAAAGTTGCTCCTGAATCCAGATTCTGGGAGGGGGGAGTTGAGAATCTGAGTGGATCCTATTGGCCCGGAGGAACGGAGGGGGGGGGGAGAGTCACAATGACTTGGGATGCTGAGCTGTTGAGTGACAGCCTAGAGGGTGGTGCATTTCCCTTCCCTAGAGTGGGGGCTCCAGAGAAGCAGCCTGTGAGGGAATCCTGCAGCCCCTGACAGAGCTGACCTGTTCCTCTGACTGTCTGTCTGCTCCGCTAAGAATGTACATTCCTAGAGCCCGCCACACACTGTTTCCCAAGAGTCTGCTCGTAAATATTTCAGACTTTGCAGGCCATATGGTCTCTGTTGCAACTACTTAACGTAGTGAGAAAGAAGCATAGAGGATCCACAAATGGAGCATGGCCGTGTTCCAATAAAACTTTATTTACGGGTGCCCAAATCTGAATTTTTGTTTTTTAAGACAGGGTTTTTCTGTGTAACAGCTCTATCTGTCCTGGAACTCACTTTGTAGACCAGGCTGGCCTCTAACTTAGAGATCCGCCTGCCTCTGCCTTTTGGGGGCTGGGATTAAAGGTGTGCGCCACCACTGCCCAGCCAAATCTGAATTTTATACAACTGTCACACATCATGAATTTTTTTTCCACTTAAAATTATTTTAATATATAAAAACCATCAGACTTGGTGGCCCATACCTATACTCTCAGCACTCAGGAAGCAAAGGCAGGTAGATCTCTGCAATGAGGCCACCCTGGTCTACATAGTCAGTGAGTTCCTAGTTAACAAATGCAAAAACTCAGAGTGGTTAGTTGAAGTACCCAAAGTCACATAGCTAAGAGATGAGCTGAGAACTCGGGTGTGCAGAACTGTACTCACAAATACGATTTGTGGCCTACGTGTATCCTGTGTCTTCATGCACACAGCAGTAAACAAGAGGCAGGTCTGACTTTGGTCCAGGTTTGATTTTAATTATTAATTATTATTTATTTTGAGATAAGAGTCTCAGTGTGGGCTGGAACTCACAATCCTGCCTCAGCCTAAGAGCTAGGGTTGCAGGAGTGCATCCCCATGCCCTCCTGGAGCTTGCTGCTCGTGGGGAAGACAGACAGGTGTGCAGACCCCACAGCACTGGGCTGCAGCTGTTGGGCAGTGTGTTAGTGTCAACAAAGTCCTTTCTGAGGTGGCGTCATCACAGTGGAGACACGGATGATGTGAAGGTGTGAGAGCTGGAGGAAGAATGTTCCGGACAGAGGGTGCATACAGCAGGAGCAAACCGAGGGGAGAGCAGACCGGCATGTGCTGTGGGCCACAGGGATGACGTGGCAGGAAGGCAGAACAAATAGCATCAGGGGGGTGGGGGAGGGATGGGGGGTGCGGAGGGGGGCAGGCACCCGTCCTGGGGGCTCTGCAGGTGTGGCAAAGGCTTGGGTTTTCTTTGAAGTGTTATGGAGGAGGTGCAATAAAGTTTGGGACTGGGGGTGACACCAACCACTGCCTCAGACCTACAGGAGTCTGTACCCCTCACCTGAGCTGGTCCCCACCCTCCTGCCCCAACACTGGGCTGTGGGCGATTACTGATGCCGGTCTTCAGGTCTGAGATACGTGAGTTTCCAGTCCAGCTACAATACCTGCTGTCTGGCTGTGGGCAATCCTGTCCCTCTCTGAGCCTCAATTTTCTTACCTAGGAAATGGGAACAGTGATTTCTGTCTTGTGGCCTTGTTGGGAAACATATGATGAGATCTTGGCCTGCAAAATTCTCAGTTCCAGACAGGAAACATAGTTGTTCCTTGGGCCCTCGTGGGGCAGGGGAGGTGGCTTAATGACAGGGCATTTGCCTAGTATGCTGGGGGTTGTGGAGAGGCTGGGTTCTGTTTCTAGTATAGGGAGAGAAGGAAGGAGAGAGGCAGGTAGGGAGGAAGGAGAGAAGGAAGAAAGGGAGAGAGGGAGGCAGGCAGGCCACAAGCTCTCCCACTGTGGTGGTTATAATTTAAGTGCTCAACCTAGCTCTGACACATTGTGATCGCTACAGTCCCTACCTCACGCTGGTCCACCCGCTGCCAGCAGACGTCTGTGCCAAGACCCTCCTCTACTGAGAGACCAAGAAAGAATTCTAACAGAGCAGCTCCCTGGGGCAGGCCCCATCCAGACAAGGAGCTCTTCAACACCACAGGCAGCAGAGCTCAGGCTAGAGCAGAGATCCATCCCTAGGCCTCAGCCCCCACTCCTGGCTAGAGTTAGCTCTGTGACAAGGTACAGAATGATGATCTCACTGTGCCCAGTGTGACCTCTCACACTCATGAGTCAGTCAGTTAGCAAACACCTCAGCCACCCACCCAGAACAGTCTGTTCTAACTCTGTTTTATTACTCTTATTAATACCCAGCATCAATGGCCGTGGAACATCTCAGAATATGGAGGTAGACATGGTGTTTGGATTACAAGAGAACCATGGTCATTTCGGTCATTTCGTAGCTGGGCCACACTGGGCATTGCACTTTACCTCTTTTTTTCTTCTTTTGAGGAGATATTACTGTGCTGATACAATGGTTTGAATGAGAAAAGTCCCCCATAGTCTCTGGCATTTGAATACTTGGCTCCCACTTGGTGGTCCTGTTTGGGAAGGCTTAGGAGGTGTGGCCTAGCTGGAGGAAGTATGTCCCTGAGGGGTGGGTTTTTTGAGTTTTCTCTTTGTTCCTGCTTTTGAGACTTAAGCTCTCTGCGACTTCACTTACGACTTCACTTACCTGCTGCCATGCTGCCTTCCCATGGTGGTGAAGGGCTCCGGAACCACAAACCCCAAATAAACTCTCTTTTCCAATTCACCTTGGTTACAGTGTTTTATCACAGCAACCGAAAAATAACTAATGCGTAGACCAGGCTGGCCTTGAACTCACAAAGACTTGCCTCTGCCTCCCTAGTGCTGAGATTAAAAGCATCTGAGAGAGAAGCGGAACCACGTTTACAGCCGCATAAACGCTGGCTCTGGAGAACTGCAGCTTCCTGGCTATACCTCTATCCTGAACGGCTGCTGTCCCCATGCCAGGAATAGGTGGCAAACTGACCCGCCCGAGTGCCCCATGACAAGCCCATCTGTTCTCTGGTTTTCTTCTTGCCACAATGACACCTGGGTCTCCAACATCTCCAAGGAAAGGAAACATGGGAGGTGGAATGTATTCATCAAAAATTCAAAGCAAAACAAAAAGTTCAAAGAAACCTGCACTGGTAGCTCACGCCGTTACTCCCGGCATGAAGGAGGCAGAGGCAGGTGGATCTCTGTGAATTTGAGGAGGCCAGTCTGGTCTACAAAGTGAGTTCCAGGACAGCCAGGGCTCACAGAGAAGTTCTGTCTTGAAAAAAAAGTTCAAAGCAACCAGACGGTGGTAGTGTATGCCTTTAATCCCAGCACTTGGGAGGCAGAGGCAGGTAGAGCTCTGAGTTCAAGGCCAGCCTGGTCTACAGAGTGAGTTCCAGGACAGTCAAGAATACACAGAGAAACTGTCTTTTTGTTTGTTTGTTTTTTGTTTTTTCGAGACAGGGTTTCTCTGTGTAGCTTTGGAGCCTGTCCTGGAACTTGCTCTGTAGACTAGTACTGGGATTAAAGGCATGTGTCACCACTGCCCAACTGAGAAACCCTGTCTTAAAGAACACAAACAAACAAAAAGTTCAAGGCTGGGGGCCTGGAGAGATGGTTCAGTTAAGAGCACCTGTTCCTTTTGCAGGTGGTGACTCACAACCATCTGTAACTCCAGTTCCAGGGAATCTAATGCCCTCTCCTGGTCTTCAAGGGCACCAGGTATGCACATGGTATATACATCCATACATATAGGCAAAGTTGTGTGGTAAAATTTCCTGGGGAAACAAAACACATTCAGCTACTCACCCTAGATAAGGAGCCCAGGACAGACCAACGTACGGATATCACTAAAGTTCAATTTAGTGAACCAGTGAGTTTTATGGGGTCACTTCCAGGAGCAGAAATGACTCAAAAACAGCTCTGTCACCAAGGTCCACCCCAGCACAGGTGACAGCTCACAGAGCTGGGAACCTGGAGCACACTGCACAGCCTGCAGGCAGCTCAACAGATTGGAAAATGTCCCTTCTAGGTGCCTCAGTTGGTCTAAACCTCTCAGGCAGCTTAGCTTGGTGGGTTTCTGCTTCTTCCAGACAGCTAGTCTGGTCTAAGTCTTCTTTGCAGCTTTTATCTCTGAGATTCTTCTTTTTTCTGAGAGGGAGCTCAGCTTTTATAGTTTACTCTGGCAAGGAGAGCTTAGTGAATCTGGTCAGTTTCCAGTCCTTCTAACTTCAGGAGCTCCTCTGCAGGGTGGAATGTTTTGATCTCGGAGGAAACTGTTACACAACACACCACCCCTTCTCTTACATTCTTTCTGCCCCCTCTTCCGCAGTGATTCCTGAGCCTTGGGGGGGGGGGGTGACTACAGATGCCTACTGAGGGCTAAGAATTAGGCCACCATGTCACTCACGGTAACAGTCACTTGTTTGTAGGAGCTTCCCTGGTGGTTATGAGTTGAAGGTGACAACTGTGATCTGTGGGCATAAACACGCATGTTTAAAGGCAGTTCGACAGGCCCATCGCATCCATCTAGAAAAACCATAGATGTTGCTTCCCCATTGGGAACCTATGACCTCCCCAGCTGCAGGTGTTTGTCCTGGCTTACAGTGCCAGATGTGAACTCCCTCCTGTGGAGTGGGCTTTAAATCCAACTGGAAAGCTGTTGGTCTTCCCCATGATAGCCGGGCCACTATTGCACAAGCAGGCACATCCTGCCTAGCGTGTTGGTATTTCAGCACTCAGGGTCCATAGCCGAGCAGTAATGTTGGTGACCGTTTTCTACAAGCGGCCTGCATGGCCACCTCTGGCGTCATGAAAACCAGCCAGCAGGGTGGGAGTTTCCAGTTCAGTCCCGGCTTAATTTCTCCATGTCCTACAACCAAAGCATGCACGTGCTGTGTCCGCAGCGGTAGGCTCTTACCAGTTCTGGCGTACAACCAGCAGCAGTACCTTTATGGTTTGTGCGGCCTCAGGCACTTCCCCAGCCAACAAATCACAAGAGTGTAGCCCATCCCTGGCACTGGGGTGTTCATTCAACAACCTTATGGCCTCTGGGAGTGTCCTTTTGGATTTTTTCCCTTTCAGTTAATGAGTAGGGTTGTAAGATAGGTAAAAGTAACCTTGTACTCGGTTGTGTCTCTAATGGCTTTCCAAATCTGCAAAATACTTAGCATTAGGTCAGCTATATAACAAAACCCTTCCCAGAGAAGGGACAAGACAAAGCAACATCCGGAACCACCATTCCAGAATAAATACAAAGATAGCCTTGGTGAAGCACTCTGGAAGTCTCTCGTCACCTGCTCTCAACAGTGACAGCTGCTCCTCGAAGCTCACAACTAAGAAGATCAAATGGAACAGGAGCAAGGTCTAAGCCAGCATGGACGGGTTCCATCCATTTGTATCAATTGATTCCTCCACAGATTAAGGTTGGGTATAAAGCAGGGAGAGGAGACACTAAATTAGCTCCGTGCTCTCCTTAGTCATTCCCTCCAGCTATTACGTTTCCATATCCTGGAGCTGGTCCATGGAGCCTCCCTACATTTCTTCACACTGGATAACCTCAGTGGCCTGCTGTGGAATAATCCTATTGTACGTTGTGAAGATGTGTTGCTCTCATTGTTAATGAAGAGCTGAAGGACCAATAGCTAGGCAGGAAGAGGTTAGGCGGGAGAACCAAACTAAGAGAACTCTGGGAAGAAGGGGAGCAGAGTCACCAGCTAGACACAGAGGAAGCAGGAGATGAATATGCCGTGTTGGAAAAAAAAATGGTATCACCACGTATGGTGATATTTTTCTTTTGTACCAAAATGTTAATTGTATGTTAATAAATAAAGTTGCCTGGGGGTCAGAGCTATTAGCAAGCCATAGGAAAGCAGGGCAGTGGTGGTATACGCTTGTGATCACAGCACTTGGTAGACAAAGCTAGGTAAGTCTCTGTGTGTTCAGGGATACAGCCAGCATTGGATACACATGCCTTTAATCTCAATACCAACCATAGAACACCTGGAGGTCTATACAAACAGGCCGTGATGAGGCAGTCCTGTGGTTGGGTTTACAACCAATGAGAAGGCAGAACAGAGACTATATAAAGACTTTAACACAGGAAGTAGCGGCTCCTTCGGAGAGGTAGGATCACTGCAGGAGGAAGGGTAAGGTTTTAGCTCTTAGCTCTGACCTCTTGGCTTTCTTCTTTGCATTGGTTCTGTGTTTCTTATTTATAAGACGGTTGGTTACATCTACATTTGGCGCCCAACGTGACAAGAATCCATTAAAAACCGCTTGGCTTGCTTGGCCGCAGGTCCGGGGTCCGGCCTGAGTGGCCCGGCTCCCTAGCTCGGGCCTAGGTCTGACTGAGCCGCAGCTGTTGCTACTTGCTTAAAGCTAGTGTTACAAACAACTCAGGCCTGCCCTGCTGAACAGGACCCCTGCTTGTAAAGCTAAGGCTTGACTTGGGTCAAGCAGCTACGCTTTTTTGCTCTCTCTCTTTCTCTGGATTCACACCTCGAACACCAGGTGACTGTTTTGAAATTCCCTCGAATTTCTACTGTTCTACGAAGACTTGGTAAGTCAATTAACATATCTATTTAAAAGAGAATTTTTTTCTACATTAAAAAAAAATGGGCTTTATGTGTACAGTGGAAGAAAATTGGGCTTTGTTTGAAATTTTAGGCACTCTGACAATGGAACAACTATATGAGAATATTAATATTGATCGAATTATTCAGCTTATTACTTTTCTTATCCTCATTGTACAATTTAAAAAGATAGTCAATTTAAGTGCCAGGATAACAGTCTCAGAAAAACCTGTTAAACCTGTAAAAATGAATTATAGAGAAATTCAAATTCAGACAGACGAAATTAACAGTGAAGTTGTTTCAAAATTGAATCATAAGGTTACAGAAAGAAAACCTGTTTTCACACAATCACCTTTAATTTATCCGGTAACCATAGAGCAGCTACCTGGTGAAGAGAATGAACAAAATGTTTGGATTCCAATTGAAATGTTAGACTTACGAAGATTTAAGGAGGCAATAGCATCTTACGGCATGCATTCTCCATATGTAAAACAAATGTTAAACACCTGGTCAACTTGTAATAGGATTTTACCAAAGGATTGGCGGGATCTAGCACAGGCTGTTCTTGAGCCTGGACAAAATCTTCAGTGGAAAATGTGGTTCAGCAACGAGGCTAGAAATATAGAAAGACAATGGAGGGATAATGGAATACAAGTCTGCCAGGATCAGATTATTGGAGAAGGCCAGTATGCTTCAGTACAAGAACAATGTTTATATGATGTCCAAATCCTAGTTCTATGTCGAACCGCAGCCTTAAATGCATGGGACAGAGTTGAGGAACCAGGAAAAAAAACTCAATCATTCACAAAGGTTATACAGGGCCCAAAAGAATCTTTCACAGACTTTTTACAAAGATTAACTTCAGCAGTACAGAGAATGGTTCCGAATTTAGAGGCTAGTCAGATAATAATTGAATCTTTGGCCTTTGAGAACGCAAATGCAGCATGCAAAAGAATAATCAGGCCATTAAAGGCAAGATCTGCACCTTTGGAAGATTGGATTAGAGATACAGTTAATGTTGAGGCTCATGATCAGGATGATATGTGGGTAGGAGAAGCAATGTCAAAGGGTTTGAGAAATGTTAGATGTTTTGGATGTGGAAAGCAAGGACATTTAAAAAGGGACTGTAAACAGGTCATTTCTAGAAAGAATGTTTCTTCAAAGAACACTAGCAACAGAATGCCCCTTCCTTCTGGAGTATGCAGAAGGTGTGGTAAGGGAAAACACTGGACAAACGAGTGTAGATCAACAAGGGACAAACAGGGTAATCCTTTGCCTAGGGCTTCGGGAAACTCCCAGAGGGGCCTCAGGCAGGCCCCCACAGTAAATCCAGTTCAAACCTTTCCAGCAATTGTAGAGGAAATCCCTGCTCTAAGCGATTAAATAACCAAATGCCTATTGGAATAAATCATGTTGGTCAGGATGATGAAACAGATAGAATAGGAAATTCAGGAAAAAACATAAAGAAAATTTTTTGGCAAACTTCTATTAATGAACAAAGACCAAAACTGACAATAAAAATAAATGGTGTTTTGTTGTCTGGTTTGGTAGACACAGGTGCGGACATTACCATAATTGCACCAGAATTTTGGCATCCAACTTGGCCTCTTCAAGAGGTAAACATTCAACTGTTAGGAATTGGGACAATATCTCGAGTGAAACAGAGTGCAAGATGGCTAGAATGTATAGGTCCAGAAGGACAGAGAGCAAAATTAAAACCATATGTAGCTAACATAGCCATGAATCTGTGGGGTCGAGACTTGTTACAACAATGGAATACTCAAATAAATATCCCTCCAATCTCAGAAACAAATCATAAACTAGTACATGTTTCTGAGAGAAATAGTAGAAGATATTATTCTAATGACTGGTCACCAGCCATCCATGTTATAAAAAAACAGGGCACAACAACTGATAATCTTCCAAAAACACCAACAGCTATACCTTTAAAATGGTCAACAGACAAGCCTGTATGGGTTCAGCAATGGCCTTTAACAACAGAAAAACTCCAGGCTTTAGAAGAGCTGGTAGAAGAGCAGTTAAATGCTCAGCATATTGAAAAATCAACCAGCCCTTGGAATTCTCCTGTATTTGTTATCAAAAAGAAATCAGGTAAATGGAGAATGGTAACAGACCTTAGAGCAATTAACAAAGTAATTCAGCCAATGGGCTCTCTACAATCTGGAATTCCTTTGCCTACTCTGTTACCAAAAGGATGGCCTCTCATAGTTATTGATTTAAAAGACTGTTTCTTTTCAATACCCTTACAAGAAAAAGACAGAGAAAGATTTGCTTTCACAGTGCCTACTTATAACAATTCTCAACCGGTTAAAAGATTTCAATGGAGTGTCCTCCCACAGGGAATGTTGAATAGCCCAACTCTGTGTCAATATTTTGTACAACAGCCATTGGAAGTGGTACGTAAAAAATTTCCTAAATCTATAATTTATCATTATATGGATGACATTTTACTAGCTGACTCAAATGCAGGTATTTTAGAAAGAATGTTTGAAGAAGTAAAGAAAATTTTGCCTTGCTGGGGATTACAAATTGCTCCTGAAAAGATACAAAGAGGAGATTCTATTAATTATTTAGGATATAAAATAGAGCTACAAAAAATTAGACCCCAAAAGGTGCAAATTAGGAGAGATCGATTACAGACTCTTAATGACTTTCAAAGATTATTGGGAGACATTTCTCATCTAAGAACTATTGTTGGGGTAAAAAATGATGAACTAAATAATTTGTTCAAAACCTTAGAAGGTGACAAGGACTTAAATAGTCCAAGAGAATTATCACCTGAAGCTGAGAAAGAATTGGCCTTGGTAGAACAGAAAGTACATGAAGGGCACGTAGATCGTATTGATCCAAAGCTGGATTGCATTTTGGTTATTTTACCTTCTAGGCATTCTCCTACAGGAATATTAATGCAGAGGGAAGATATTATATTAGAATGGATATTTTTACCAAATAAACCAAATAAAAAATTAAAAACTTATATGGAAAAAATCTCTGACTTGATTTGGAAAGGAAAATTGAGACTTCGTCAGTTAGCAGGAATAGACCCAGCAGAAATTGTCGTACCTTTAACTAAGGAGGACATTGAAAAATTATGGATAGAAAGTGAACCTTGGCAAAAGGCTTGCAGTAATTTTTTGGGAGAAATTAACAGCAAATATCCCAAAAGTGATAGAATTGATCTTATAAAGAGAGCTGATTGGATCTTACCTCGAATTGTAAAGGAAAAACCCATATCTGGAGTTCGTACATTTTATACAGATGCCAACAAACAGGGAAAGGCAGGTTACAAATCCGAAAATTTAAGTAGAGTGGTTCAAAGTCCTTATAATTCAGTTCAAAAATCAGAATTGTATGCTATTCTGTTGGTATTAATGGATTTTTCAGAACCTCTCAACATAGTAACTGACTCTCAGTATGCTGAAAGAGTAGTATTACATATTGAGACTGCAGAATTTATCCCTGATACTTCAGAATTAACTTCACTATTCATTCAGTTACAAGATGCAATCAGGAAAAGGAGTCATCCTTTATATATAACTCACATTCGATCCCATACTGGTCTGCCAGGCCCTCTAGCACAAGGCAATGATGAGATTGATAAATTATTGATAGGAAATGTGCTGGAGGCCTCAGAATTTCATAAAAAACATCATGTCAATAGTAAAGGTTTAAAAAAAGATTTTTCCATAACCTGGCAACAAGCCAAAGAAATAGTAAAGAAATGTCCTACTTGTTCCTTCTACAATCAAACACCATTACCAGCAGGATGTAACCCAAAGGGTACTCAGAGGAATGAAATCTGGCAGATGGATGTGTTTCACTTTGCAGAATTTGGAAAATTGAAATATGTACACCATACAATAGATACTTATTCAGGATTTCAATGGGCAACTGCTTTGAGTTCAGAAAAAGCTGATTCTGTAATCACTCATTTGCTAGAAGTTATGGCCATTATGGGTATACCTGCACAAATCAAAACTGACAACGCTCCATCATATGTCTCTGTTAAAATGAAACAGTTTTTTGATTATTACAAAATAAAGCATGTTGCAGGTATACCACATAATCCTACAGGTCAAGCAGTTATAGAAAGATCAAACAGAACTCTAAAAGATATGCTAAATAAACAGAAAGGGGTAACAAAAACCCCCAGAAACAGATTACATAATGCTCTATTAACTTTGAATTTTCTCAATGCCAATGAGAAAGGAACAACAGCTGCAGAGAGACATTGGATAATAGAAAAAACTACAGAATTAAATCAGCCTATATACTTTAAGGATGTGCTGACCTCAGAATGGAAACCAGGATATGTGTTACATTGGGGACGAGGTTTTGCTTATGTTTCTACGGGAGAAGAAAAGCTGTGGGTACCATCAAAATTGATAAAGGTTCGATTTGAACAAGAGAGACCTCTTAATTAGAGGAGATGATAGTTCATCAACTATTCAATTTAAACTAACTTATACCAGTAACACATGCCTTCTCATTTAATCAGATAATAATTTGCCAAAAAGGAACATCCCCAAAAAACCTTGGGGAAAGGTTTTTGTTTTTGTCTTTTAGGAGAATGACGGTGAAAGAATTTGAAGAACATTGGACAAATGGGACAACTGAAGAAAAGGGACAAATCGTCTATCCCAAGAAACAGAGTGAAATGGTGTATGGGTATATCATCTAAAAAATTTTTATGTCTTTCTAAATGTTTGTTTCTGTTTTTTTTTTTTTAAAGAATTAACACTATTGGTCTTCTAATAGTCCTGATTCAATTAAAATTTAAAGCTGACTTTAGAGTTGGAGAATGGCTCTCTCCTTCTTTAAACTCAAGCATGTTGTTAAAAGGAAAATGCAAACTCCCTGTATCATGCCAGAAGAAGAGCCATCTTCTGCTATGGGACAGAAAAAATAAAAAACCAAATTAATTAAGGGACTATTCTATTACTAATCTCAACTCTTTGATTCTATTCTGATTCTTTAAACTGTTCTTAAAAGTGTGAATTCTATATCAAAGTTTACAAGATTAATATATATATATAGATATACATTTTAAACTTTGTTAAGATATGAATGGTCATATAGAGTACTAACTAATTCTAGAAAA
The DNA here is from genome assembly GCA_902168415.1 of Peromyscus melanophrys. Classification (NCBI taxonomy): domain Eukaryota; kingdom Metazoa; phylum Chordata; class Mammalia; order Rodentia; family Cricetidae; genus Peromyscus; species Peromyscus melanophrys. The sequence goes on from CABHPR010105139.1 coordinate 19,908, forward strand.
AAGGCTTCAATTAGCTGCATATATGTCTTTGTGTTCGAGTCTCTTATCAGTTTTCTGCAGGAATTCACGGCCAGGCCTAACATCAACTGAAGTCTCCAGGAAGAAGATGGG
>CABHPR010105141.1:0-23600 GCA_902168415.1 Peromyscus melanophrys
CCAGGAAAGGCGCAAAGCTACACAGAGAAACCCTGTCTCGAAAAAACCAAAAAAAAAAAAAAATTGATTAAAAACCTGTAAAATTGCTCTCTCTCTCTCTACATACACACACACACACACACACACACACACACACACACACACACACACACACACACATAATTGACACATGTAGTTAGTTATATTTCATGCTCAGATGAGGGAGACTATAAATACATTCCTTTGGATAGGCTCAGCCTGGAAACTATCTTTTTTTAATAAAAACCTGAGATAGAAAACATGACTTTTTATGACTATTTAAATACATGACATCAAAATATCTGATAATCATTTGTAGTGTATTTTAGAACGATAATAATTATTATTAACACAATGCTAATGTTTTTGTGATTTCTTCAGTATGAAAATATAAGGAAATCTATAATGGATTTCTGCTGTGCTTTCTCTCTAATCACCTCATTTTCCTAGCAAGAGACTCTTTTTGACTCTTCGCCCTTTCTCAGTCCCTAGTGATAAAGTAATCTGTAGGAAAAAATTTAAATGTAACATTATCCTATTCCTACCCTGGAAAGCTCACAGAATTTTAGAAGAAAAGCAGGCATTTCTTACCCAGGACTTTGTATTGTAAAAAGACCAATTTTACAGTAGTATCATATTGAATAACAGACAATAAGCCTAATTGAATTACAGTCATTATGAGTCAGAAAAGGAACAGTCAGTGACTTGTTTCACCAAATGCTCTGCAGTTTACTCTGTGTCCATTGAGATTCGACGTATAGACCTAGGTCAATTACTATGATTATTTAGTCATTTACAACCTTCTCATTGAGAGTAATGTCATGGTGATCATGGAATGAATTCTCGTTCTGCTTAAGCCAACTTGAGCCAGTATTGGTGATATATATTAATACAAAGTAATTTTATAAACAGACATCTAATTGCGTGGGCAAAATATATCATACATTCTCAATGAGTACGTCTCAGTGAGTAGTTTTGAAGTAATATACTTTACTTAATTAGACACATGCAAAATAAACTAGTAAGAATAATGAAGATCTGAGTATGCAATCACTTTTCATTCATGGGATTGATTTTTAATGTGAACTACAAAGCACAGAAAAGTAGAATGCTCAAAAGAAAAGTAACCACACACACACACACACACACACACACACACACACACCACACACAATTATAGAATTTTACAGGTGGAGAATTATCAAAATATACAAAAGAAACAAGTTCAAAACCAGAACCACACCATCAAGGGACGTGTGGCTTTTACATGAAGTTCAAGGAGAGTAACTGATTATGATAATACCTAAGTAACTAAGTGATAACACAAAATTCTTGGCCAACTTTGTCTAGTAGGCTAGATGGCAATTTGATTGAACTTTAATATTTTATGTTTTCTAACTTTTTGGGATCGTGTTGGCATCCAGTTGACAGCGTTCCCAGTTTAGAGTCAGCCTCTTAAGAGCTCTCCTCTTAAGCTTCACTTGCACATCAGTGGGTATCTGCAATCCAGACAGACTGGCTCAAGAAAGCAGCAGGCATCCCCTCAGTACCTTACCACAACAAACGTCAACAGAGTGTGTGGGAATAAAACAAAATCCAATCATCTGCACAGCCACTTTAAATGTGGCTTCAGATGTGAATGACTTTGAGCCCATGTTAGAATCCAGCAACTCAAGGGCTAGAGTTTTGGGAAGAGAAAAGTCAGCACAAATTTGAGGTGTGAGAAACTGAAGTTAGAGAAATGGTTAACTGGATGACTGATGTCCCTAAACAGGGTGGCTGTTACTCAGTGCCTGATCAGGTCAGGTTGAAACTTGAGGCAAAAGGAAAACTATGCACCCCTATGTATTCTCACTTACCCAAATATCTACTCACATTGCCAATGAAGTAGAAACAGTAACTCAGCTCTAAATTAAAAGCATAATTATTGTGGTAGTTTGAATGTAATTGTGCCCCTTAAGCTCATAGGGATTGGCACTACTAGGAGATGTGGTTTTATTGCAATAGGTATGGCCTTGTTGGAGGATGTGTGTCACTGTGGGGGTGGGCTTTTAGGCCTCGTATATATGCTCAAGCCATGCCCAGTGTCTCAGTTCACTTCCTGTTACCTGTGAATCAAAGATGTAGAATTCTCAGGTCCTTCTCCAGCATCGTGTTTGTCTGCACACTTCCATATCCCACTATGATGATAATGGACTGGTCTTCCGAACTTTAAGCCACCCAATTAAATGTTTTCCTTTATAAGAGTTGCCATGGTCATGGTGTCTCCTCACAGCAGTAGAAACCCTAACTAAGACAACTGTGTAGGAAACTCCATCTTCAATCTCTTGGCATCTTCTCCACTTTCCAACCTTTACAAACTCATTGTAGGAATGCAGTGGCATCTTTGCAACCCACAGATGGCTGGAGACCAGTAGTCTGATGACACAGTAATGTGGGCCTGTAAAATAAACAACACATCTTTAAACAGCAGGCTGTTTTCATCACGGATTCTTGCTATGGTTTTAAGTACAGCATTTATATATTTCCAAAGCGCACTGCCAAGCACTTTTGTACCATCTTAGATTATGAACTTTAGGCCAGTACCTCGTTCACCTCCTTGAATGCTGGTCCTGTTGCCATTTATGCAGAAATGTTTACCCAGAGGGAGGTACATTATATTTTCAAGTATTCTAAGAGAGTTATAATTAACTGAATAAAAAGATAGAAGGGAAAAGGTTTATTAAAGGGACCAAGAAGGATGGATGAAAATTTTCAAAATAAAGCCAGTGGAGGTTGCATTTGGGAATTCAAAGTTACAACAGAATCCTCCAAAGAGTGTTGGTAGGGAAGGATTTACATCAGTGATTTCTAAAGTGTCTTTTATGCAATTCATTTCTGAAACAAAATTATCCTCAGAAAAGTTAGCGCATGTGACATGTGGAATTAGCCATGAGTAAAGCCTTGGCCATGCCTCGAGACTCTGACCTGGATATGTCAGTCCCTCAGTGTGAGCTGTGCAGAACTCACAGGGAGGAGGCGGAACAAGGACACAGAGGCCATGTTCAACTGTGTCTCTGCCCCTTAGGTCACCAACAGGACAACGAGGTAAACAGCAAAAAAGATGACATGCTTTATATTACCAGGAAACCACGGATTATTAAGTCTTAGTTGTAAGAGGCATGATCTGAAGTCTTTTTCTTCCTTTGAGAAATAGGTGGTAGCCAGTATCTCATGATGCACTCCAACTGTGGATGTGGATGCCTATCTGACAGAGTTATAGCATCTCAATGATTGGCCTGTAAACAGACCACCAAGAAGCTGAATTGCATTAGGAAGAGAGCTGACTGGGAGAGAACTTGCCTCCCATGCACACAACTCAGCATTCCATCCCCAGCACTTCATAAGGAGAACGTTTATGGTGGCAGAGGCTGTTAACCCATCACCTATGGAGGAGGAGGCAAGAAAATCAGGAGTTCAAGGTTACCGTTGGCTTCTTTGTGAGTTTGAGGCCAGCTTCGGTACATGAACCTCTATGACCTCTAAAAGATGAAGTCTAATGTGAACACCAATTCAAAAACATACACACATATAAGCACTGCATCTTTTAGTAAGAGTCCAGTTTTCAGATTTTATTTTTATTGTTTTGAGACTTACTTCTTTAGTGGGTCAAATAACTGGCATATTTTAAAGCATTCTAAGAAAAATATTTCTCAAAATAGCACATTTAGAATTTTGAAAATGCTCAACATGTCAATGCTTTAGTCTTAGTACTGTTCAAAGAATTAAATTTTTTTTTGTGCAAGTGTGGTTAGAAAGCTGTTGTTGATCACTCTGAGCTGGCATCCTAATGCTTTCAGACCAGATCAGAAATATAATTATTGGGGAGAATGAATAAGCATTCCTAGAAACACTCTGTGTGACAACATCTGATGATATTTCACTGTCCTCAGAGAAACCACATTTTATGCTCACTTCATCTGTGACCAGGCTGGAGGATAGGAAGAAAGAAGGTGCCAGAAGGTAGGTAGAATCTCAGAAGACAAAGGGGACCTCAACGAGGCTCATTTCAGTCCTTTGAGGTGGGAGGCCTTACAAGGACTTTATTTGTGACCACAACTGTGCTGTGCTGGCTGAGCTCTTCCTTTCCCAGTGAGAGTGCTCACTGCAGTGACTCTGTCGTTTTTTCACTATTTTGCATGAGTTTGGGTGTGAGAGTGTGGGGAAAAATATTTGTTTTAGCTCATGTGCTGTGGGATGGTCTGTATGTCAAACATGCTGCTTATTGGTCAATGAATAAAACACTGATTGGCCAGTGGTCAGGCAGGAAGAAGTATAGGCGGGACAAGGAGGAGAGAATTCTGGGAAGGAGAAGGCTGAGGAGACACTGCCAGCCGCCACCATGACAGACAGCATGTGAAGACGCCGGTAAGCCACGAGCCATGTGGCAAGGTATAGATTTATAGAAATGGATTAATTTAAGATATAAGGACAGTTAGCAAGAAGCCTGCCACGGCCATACAGTTTGTAAACAATATAAGTCTCTGTGTTTACTTGGTTGGGTCTGAGCGGCTGTGGGACTGGCGGGTGAGAGAGATTTGTCCTGACTGTGGGCCAGGCAGGAAAACTCCAGCTACACTCATGCATTTCCAGATCAAGCTAAGTCCCTTGAGGGTTGTTGAAGAAGTCACCAAAGCATTTTCTAGACTTCTGAACTGGGTGTAGTGGATGGCCAGCATCTCTTTCAGAGAGGGTGGGGTGTGTCTTATGTGGAGGGAAAAGAGGTGACAGAAAAGGAGTTGATGTAGTCACCTCTCTGCAAACAACAACCCCTGCCTAGGGTTCCTAGATTCCTTTGGCATTGGGTGGAGGTGTGGGGAAGTTCCTGAGCAGTAGACTTGGGAAACAGAAGGTGATGGTGAAGGCAGTTACCAGTGGGCTGTACCACCTCTTCCATTCCCACTGACACTGGGGGCTCCAGGAATGGGAGCCGAGGGATGCTAAGTGCACATATTTGTGTGGCTGAAACAGTTCTTTGAAAGTTGTTAACAAGGACACACTCTTTTGCTTCCAAGTTTAAAGATAATGCTTTAGCAAAAGGGAGTCCAGAATGCAGGGGACTAGACAAGAATTGGTCCATTGATGGGAAGGGCAGACCCCCATCTCAATCTCATATTTTCTCATGCTCAGTGCATATTTTAAAATGAAAGTGGAAATGCATTCACAAAACGTGAAAGTATGGAATAAAAAAGGAAGATAAAAGTATGATGAAACAATCTGCTGTGTTCTGTCTAGTTAATATAGCTTTGGTCTGTCTCAGAATATAGGGATAAAAGAGAAATGTTGTTTGTTTTTGCTCTTTTGGGGGGCCCACCACCCAGCTCCCAAATAAATCACACATGGAGGCTTATTCTTGATTATAAGTGCCTGGCCTTAGCTTGGCTTGTTTCTTGCCAGCTTTTCTTAACTTTAAATGATCCCATCTACCTTTTGCCTTTGGGCTTTTACCTTTCTCTATTTCTGTATCCCTTCCTTTACTTCTTACTCCATGGCTTGCTGTGTATAGCTGGGTGGCTGGCCCCTTGCATCCTCCTCTCCTTGTTCTCTTGCTCTTCCTTCTTTTTCCCAGATTTCTCCTTTTGTTTGTTCTCTGCTTGACAGCCCCACCTATCCTTTCTCCTGCCTTGCTATTGGCTGTTCACCTCTTTATTAGACCATCAGGTATTTTAGATAGGCAAAGTAACACAGCTTCACAGAGTTAAACAAATGCAACATAAACCAAAGTAACACACCTTAAAATAATATTCTACAACAGAGAAAAACTCATAATTGTGCTTTGTGTCAATGGAAAGGAGTACAAATGTATTCACTGGTATTCTACATCTGAATATAAGAGTGGTTTTCAAGGGAAGAAAGAAAATAGCCTTGTAACTTACACATCTTACTCAAGATTATTATGTCTCTCAATTCACTACATTGTATGAGAATATGAAAAAAGTTTCTAACATTTTAAAGTAAAAATAAACAAGAGAAAATAAGCATAAATCTGATATTAAGACACTTTAAGTGTAGGTTGCATAGCAAACTATTGTCTTCTATTGAGAAGAGTGTTTTAGTCTTTATGGTCTGTGAAGACAGATCTGGCAAGTGTATAATTTTAGACTCACTTAGAACATGGGCATTTACTTTAGTATTGCACATAATAAAGTTTAGTTGTTTAAAACTGAGCATAGTGAAGTGTGAAGATATTTCCCCAGGATTAAGCTAATCCTTTTCTCACACAGGGAAAGGGAGTTGCCAAGAAACTATTTTTAACAGCCACTTGAGAGAGACGGATGAGACTTATAAAAATCTCTTTCAAGAAGTTTTCCAGCGCAATGACAGTTTACACCCAACAAACACAGAAATACATTTCAAAAACTTTGCGTCTGCCAAGTTGCAAAGTCTGACTTGTCAGAATGACATCACATTTTTAAAGAATGTTTAAGATGGAGCTTGCTGTATGTTAGACGCCAGTCCACCAAGAACTGTCGTTTTGTTTTGAAACTTAAGGAGCTGCATTCCCTTTGGGTTTATAGGGAATTATATCAGTTTCAAAACTCCCCACATCCAAGGCTGAAGTGTCAGTGGTGAAGAGTAGCTGACAGTATGAGAGCCAGAGTTTTAATCTCCAGCACCTATGTTTATTCCAGCAGGTACCTAAACCCCAGGGCCAGGTACAGGGGACAGTGAGTGAGACAAGAGAGTCACAGGGACTTGCTGATTTCCAATTCTAAGTTCAGTGAAAAACCCTGTCTCAAATGGAGGATGACAGGTAGGATGCCTGACATCTTCCTCTGGCCTCTTCATGCTCATACGTGGTACACACACACACACACACACACACACACACACACACACACACACTTCTTACACACAATTATGCCATAAATATGTGTCACACACATGGACATACATTCACATAAAGAATAAGTAAATAAAAATAAGCAAACAGATAAAAAATCTACAAATGGAATTAGAATCTATGATTTTGTTACATTTGGGATAGATTACTTATATTTTTGTCTCATGTACAAAGGCACTCTCATAACCTTTACTATGCCAGTTTTGGTATGCAAAGATACAAACTGCTACAGAGAAAACACATGGTAATGGAGCCCCTTCCACACATGCTCTTCATACTGACTATAAAGGATGGGTTATGGCAAGAGTACCTAAATGAATGGTGAGAATAAATGATGAGAGACTCTATAACAGTGAAAGATCTATCTAAGAAGAATAGGGAGATGTCTTAGGAGGTAAAATGCTCTCTGTGCAAGCGTAAGGACCTGGGTTCAAATCTTCAGAACGCACATAAAGCATGGCATGGTAATGTGTAGCTGTAATCCCAGAGACTGTGTTGTGAAGTGGACAGTGGGAATGGGAGTAACTTTGGAAGCTTGTGGGCCAGCAAGACTGGCATTTGTAGCAGCAAATAAGAAAGGAATCACCTTGTTCCAAAGCTAAGGTGAAAGGTGAGCGAGACCAATACTCAGGCACACACACACACACACACACACACACACACACACACACACGCACACACACACACACACACGCACACACGCACACACACACACACGCGCACACACACACACACACACACACACACACACGCACACACGCACACATGCACAAGCACCATGGTATGCATGCCCTCACTCAACGCACATGTACACACACCATAAACACTCACTTATACACAGACACAAAGATAATACAAATAGAGATCATTCTAGAAACATGTGATTGCTTATTGTCCTATTCCAAACCTCCAAGTATGATCTTGGGGTATGCTTCAACATTGCCCTGAGCCCATTTCTTTGCGTTTTTATAATCTCCCAACCATTTCCTTCATGAAAATATCATTATCTGTAATTAACTTCTAGGTGTGACTATTCAATTATCTGTTATCATTTCTATTAGAGTGAAAGCTTAATGAGTGTGTAGCTCAGCATCTTACTGACACTGTCTTTCATAATTCTAGCATTTTGTGGACACTCAGATGAAGGCTGTTGAGTGAATGAATGAATGACATTTTTGATACACCATCTTTACTGGAGGATTTGTGTGACATCAGGATGTTCATTAGCCTTTTTAAAGGTTTTTAAATTTTTTGTGAAAAATATTTGTGTTGTATGTTTGTCTGTGTGTCTATATGTTGCATGTGTGTCTAAGGAGGGCATAGGAGGGCATCAGATATCCTTGGATCTGGAGTTAGTTGGTTGTGAGGCAACCTATATGGATGCTGAACTTGAGTTCTTTGCAAGAACAGCAAGAGCTCTTTAACACAGAACCATCTCTCTAGTCACTGTTGTTGAACTTTGGATCTGCCTGCCTCTCCTTCCCATGTCCTGGGATTATAGACATATACCACTACGCCTAGTTTTAAATAGCACTAGGGCAGGAGCCCATGTTTTTGTGTGCGTTAGGCAAGGCTTTACCAATGGGACTATCGTACCAGCTGACATCAAGATGTTCTTATTGATTATGGTTGTAGGCTGATGATCATTCTCTAATGCGTTCTTTTCTGAAATCAGAGCACATCATTGCCTGACTTAAATCCTCAGCTCCTTTAAATGGGTGTTAACTATTGCCTTTTGTCTTAGTTAGAGTTTCAATTGCTGTGAAGAGACACCATGACCAGAGCAATTTTTATAAAGGGAATATTTAATTGGGGGCGGCTTACAGTCTCAGAGGTTTAGTCCATTATCATGATGAGACATCGTGCTGGAGGAGCTAAGAGTTGTACATCTTGTTCTTCAGGTAGCAGTAGGAGTCTGTCACACTGGGCACAGCTTGAGCAAATATAAGACCTATAAGCTCACCTCCACAGTGACATACTTCCTCCAACAAGGCCACACCTACCCAACAAGGCCATGCCTTTTCCATCATGGAAGTGGAGAGAGGAGGGTTCTTGTCTCTGTGGATCTCTCAGGTTTATTCCCTACTATTTACACTTGAGTTTTATTTTTTGAGGGTTTTTGTCTCTGTGGATCTCTCAGGTTTATTCCCTAATATTTACATTTGAGTTTTATTTTTTTAATAAAATGATAAAAGAAATTACAGTATCTGGTGTTCAATGTGTGGTGAAATCACACAGTGGCAAAGCTGCCACTTCCCAGTGTGACTCTGTGCCACCACAGGTGAAGCCACCTGCCAGCGCTGCAGCCTCCTGAGTCAGTCACTCATTGCTGGCACCACCCACCAGCTCTGCAGCCTCCGGAGACAGCCACCTGGTGCCCTCCCACGCTGTGTCCTAGCTAAGTGGGCTTCTCCTACCTGTTTTCCCCTAGCACCTGCTTCTCAGGCTTCTCCCTCTCCATCCCTGCATTGCCTGCACAAGCACCTGTGCAAAGCAGGGCAAGCCCACTGCTCCCTTTCCTGGCCAGTTCTGAGAGGCCAGCTAGTGCCAAGGCCAAGCAAAGCTAGTCCAGCTGCCTGGCTAACAACCCACAGCCACTGCTGTGGCCCCCACACAACGCTGCCCACGCTCAGGTATCCTGCCTTTGCTGTTGCCACTGCCAGCCATGCACTTCCTGTGTCCTCTGCCCAATGATGTAGAGCACAAAGAGCTAGCTGTGCACCTCCCCAACCGAGTGCCACCTATGCAGCTGGTTACCCCCATGTACAGCTCTGCTTTAGCTGCTGATCAGCAGATGTGGTGAGAATCCTGGGAATTCTTCAAAGGGGAGTTAAGGCTTAAAAACAAATGAGTAAATATAAATAAATAAATAAATAAATAAATAAATAAATAAATTTTTAAAAAGGGAATTTTTTTCCATGTTAGGAATTGGAAATATCACAATTCAGGAAGTTAGGACTCTGTTTAGTGCTACTATGGGTGGCTAACACATGGAAAAGAAATGAGGGGATAAACAACTTAGCTGGGATTGGCATAATGTTGACCATAATTATTATCAGTTTGGTATTTCGTATTTTATCCTTTAAAAAGTGGCTTGATAACTGTGCCAAATGTAATAATTTGACTGATAAGATGCAACCTTATAAAGATTTACTATTGATAAGATCCAAGCTTTAGAAAGACTTCCTACTGATAAGATACAATGCCTAGAAAGATTTACTAATGAAAATAAGAAAAAGTTGACTGATAAGATACAAGTCTTAGAAGGACTTACTATTGATAAGCTACAAGCTTTAAAAAGATTTACTACTGATAAGATACAAGTCTTAGAAAGGTCTACTAATGAAAATAAGAAAAATACTCAGACATAGACAGAGGAATTTAGAGCAGAACCTACCCACCATTGCATTATGAAACTGAAGAGGAGTGGCTTAAGATTATTAGGAAAACAACCTTAGTTTATCCAATAACCATACAAGAATGACCACCAGATGATAGGTACCCCTAAAGCTATGTAGAAGTTAATTGGAATACTATAGAAATGTTAGAATTCTAGGTAAATGGAAAGATTTAAGGGAATAGTCATTTCATATGGTATGCATTTGCCCTTTGTGAAGCAGATGTTAAATTCATGGACAACTTGGGAAAAGTTTCTGCAAGATTGGAAAAATTTAGTTACAGCAATATTGGAAGCTTATCGTCACTTACAGTGGAAAATATGGTGGAGAGAGGAAGCTAGGGTAATAGAACAACAAAGTAAGGCCAGAGATATTGAAATTTCCCAAGACCAGCTCTCAATGAGGGTCAAAACACTGATTTGCAAAGATGGTCTACATTTGATCATCTCACCTTGGCCCTATACCATTCAGCAGCTTTAAATACTTGGGACAGGGTTGAAGAATTATGAGAGAGAGATAGATGAGTCACTTATTAAAGTTATACAAGGCCTAAAAAAAGCCTTCACTGATTTTTTATAAATATTGACTTAGGCTGTAAATAGAAGGATATCAGACCCAGAAGTTAGTTAGACAAATATTAAGTGAGTTCTTTTGAAAATGCTAATTCAGAAACCAAAAGGGTGATTAGGTCTTTAAAGGCCGGAACAGCACCCATAGATGAATGGATCCAAAATACAGCTGATATTGGATCTCAGGCTTATGATGCTGCTTTGATAGGAAAAGTACTTTCTAGAAATTTTAAGAAAAATAAAAATATCAGATGTTTTAATTGTGGTAAACAAGGTCATCTAAAAGGGGATTGAAGGTAAGGCATTCCTAGAAACAATGTTTTTTTTTTTTTCTAGAGATAATCCAAACAGAAGACCCCAGCCTTCTGGAGTATGCAGAAGGTATGGCAAAAGCCAGCATTGAACTAATGAATGCAAATCAACAAAGAATAGACAATGTAACCCTTTGCCATTTGGAAATGCCTTGGGGGGGCCTCTTGCAGTCCCCCATGCCAAATTTGGTTCAATCATTCCCTGTCAACATAGGGGAAACTCTTCCACAGAGCAATTAAAAGACCTAATGCCTGTTATTAAAAACCATACTGTTCTAGATGACAGAACACCTTCAATAGATAAAACAAAATTTTCAGGAGAGACCATAGAATAAATATTTTGGCTAAGTTCTATAAGTGATCAGAGACCAAAGCTAAAAATAAATGGCATTGAAATTGAGGGTTTGATAGACATGGGGACAGATATAACAATTTCATCAGTTTCTTGGCATCCAAATTGGCCTCTACAGGAGGTAAATGTTCAACTTCTAGGGACTGGAACTTTATTCCAGGTAAAACAAAGTGCAAAATGGGTCAAGTGTATAGGTCCAGAAGGACAGATAGGAAAATTGAAACCATATGTGACTAACATAGCAATGAATTTATGGGGATGTGATTTGTTGCAGCAATGGAAAACACAGATTAACATTCCTCCAATTTCAAAAACAAACTGCTATTGGGGACTATGAGGGTCCAGCCCCTTGATAGTCTCCTCCCAGGGTCTGAGAAGAATCTACACAAGCTGATAATTTAATCTTTGATGATATGAAATGAATCTACATACATGAAACTCCTTAGTCCATACACTTATTATTTTGTGTCAGTTTTCTCTCTACACAGCTTCTATTCTGCTCTTGTGCCTAGCTCCTTTCTTACCTGAATTCTCTCTATATATATTTGCTATACTCTCTAAGTTCTATCTTAATTCTCTCATATTAGTTCTGCCCCATCTAGGTTTTCATCTTTCTAGTTCTTTCCCATTTTAGCTCTTCTCCCATCTCCTTCTTTCTCATCTTGTTCTTCCACATCTGGTTCTCCTTCATCTTCCATCTTGTTCCTCTAGTACTCTCTTCTAGCTCTTCAATTTAGTTCCTCTCCAGTTCATACCCACCTAGTTCTTCCATTTTCTTTTCTCGTTTCCATCGTCCTCAAGTCCTCTCTCTCAAATTCCTACTCTGAATCTCCTTATACCCCTCAGTTCTTCATTCTCAAGTTCTCTAGGGTATTCAGTTATAAACCCAAGCAATAGCAATCCTCTGGCAGAGTAAGGACACCCGGCTTGAATTCTTACAGGGTCATAAAGGCAGGTAAGAATGTTCCTCAGGTAGTGACCATCAGGCTTTCTTTTACAACCTAAAAATGGAGTGGTAAAAGGGCGAGGGCAATTGAAAGCTAATGATCAGTTAGTATATCAAGAAGGGGATCTATGTGCTCAGTCTACATTCCTAGAAGTAGTTAGGTAAGAAGTTAGGAGTCCATAGTGTTAGTAATAGAAAAGGAGGGTCTCAGATTGCACAAGAAATAAAGCTATCTGCCTGACCTAGGAAACAGGCATCATTTCCACAAGGGTGTTCAGGAGATTGTTTGGCCTTGGATGCTTGATAGGTATTTTAGGCAAATACACTGTTAGGAGTTCTTGTAAGCATGCACAGCATTATAAGAAAATTATTGTAGGAACCAGCTAATATATATACAAAAGCTAAAATATCACCAAGACTTCTTAAGCCATGACTTGACCTTCAGAAAAGTCCTTGACTTTTCCAAGCAGTAGCTTTTGTGATAGTAGCTGAATTCTATTACATTTTTTCCTGTGGCTTTCAGCAAACTGTAAAATAAAAAATACTTCTGAGAGAAATATTAAAAGGTATTATCAAGAGCAGTCATTGACTGCTCAGGCTGTACATAAGCGGGGCACAACAGCTGCTGATCTTTCAAAGGTACCACAGCCCTACCTTTAAAATGGTTAAATGACAAACCTATGTGGGTGGAACAATGGCCTTTGACATCAGAAAAATTACAGGAATTAGAATAGCTGTTATAGGAACAACTAAATGCTCAACATATTGAACTGATCAATTCTTGGAATTCTCCTATATTTTTCATTAAAAAGAAATATGGAAAATGGAGAACGTGAACAGATTAAGAGCCATAAATAAGGTGATTCAGCCAATGGCCTCTTTACAGACTGGCATTCCCTTGCCTTTTCTCTTAAAGGACAGTCTATTATAGTGATTGATTTAAAAGACTACTTTACAAGAACAGGATAGAGAAAAATTTGCCTTCACAGTACCTACTTATAATAATTCTCAGCCTGTTAAAGGGCATCCGTGGAAAGTTCTTCCAAAAAGGATGTTAACCAGCCCACCTTGTATCAATATTTATACAACAGCCATTGGAAATAATTAATAAACAGTTTTCTCAATCTATAATTTATCACTATATGGATAATATCTTACTAGCTGATTCAGATACAAATACCTTAGAAAAAATGTTTGAAGGAACAAAGAAAATTTGGCCTTGTTGGGTATTACAAATTGCTCCTGAAAAAACACAAAGAGGAGATTCTATTAATTACATAGGATATAAGATAAGTTTACAAAAGAGTCAACCTCAGAAAGTACAAATCAAGAGAGATCAAGTATGGACTCTTTTTTTTTTTTTTTGAAAATAAACTGAGAGATAATTGTGGCTACAGCCCATAATTGGATTAACAATTCAAGAATTAAGTAATTTATTTCAAACATTACAAGGTGATAAGAACTTAAATAGCCCAAGAAAATTATCAGCTGATGATGAAAGAGAATTGGCTTTGGTAGAAAAGAAACTACAGGATGCACATGTGGATCTCTTGGATCCAGAGCTTGATTGTATCCTGGTCATATTACCTTCTATGTATTCTCCTACAGGTATAGTTGGAAGTTTTTCCTTAGCCATGAAAGAAAGTAAATTATGTACAAAACTTTGGATTCATCAAGAGAGGATAAATAATGGAGTATTTTCTATAAATTTGCCAAATACAAATGGACTGCACATTGTGAATGCAATTCTTACATAATAATTGTTCTTGCTGCATATGGTTTCATTTTGTTAAAGTTAATACCTTTCTTTTCTATTTAGACAATACTTGATAATTGTTCTTATTGCATACAGTTTTACTATGTTAGAGTTAAAATCCATGCTTTTATATAGAGAAAAAGGGGAGAATGTTAGGGGAGATTTGCTTATGTTGATTGCTCTGAGACCACCAATAGACTCAAACCTCAGTTTGGAGGGCGAAGTCTACATTCAGCTGGCCAGAGTGGACTATAGAGTTCCCTAGCCAACTCACATGGAGATAGAAGGGCACTTGGAGGAGGAAGAGGAGGAGCCAAGGGGTAGCATAGCCCTTTTGATCCATCTCTGTGTGGCTCCATGGATACCTCAGGTTTATTCCCTAGTATTTACTCTTGAGTTTTACTTTTTAATAAAATGATAAAAGAAATCACAATACCAGACTCTCAATAATACCTCCCAATAGTGCCACTCCCTGAGGGCCAAGCATTCAAACACATGAGTCTATAAAAGCCATACGTATTCAAAACCACCCTAACATTCTTCTTACTCAGGAGCTAAGTAAGATCTTATCATGGTGTTCATCCTACAGACTCATTAGTATATAATAATACACTGACCATCTAATTTTACTGGCCTGGAATTCATTTTATCTATACAAGTAGTGCTTGCACATTGGATTCAAAAATTCAAAATTTGCTCAAGTTATATTTCCAAATTATTTAACAGATGTAAATAAGTGTTTCAATGCATCACCTTTGTCAAACAATAGTAGTGTATCACTTTCAGTGTGGAATATGTATGTGTAAGAGTGAGTGAATGTGTGTAGTTGTGTGTCATGATGCACATGAGGAAGTCAGAGGACAACGTTTATTATAGGCATTTATGAACAAAGACAAAGCAGCTAAGCATAATTAAGTGAAGTAAAAATATATTGTATTAGATCAGCACTTTGTGAATGATGAAGATGTATGCATGATTTCCAGTCGGTTTGTTTTATAACAAGATGATTTTATATATCATGTCATGCTTCCTATGAGACACATAGGAAGTTTTGAGACCCTATAGTGCATACTAGGCTAGTATTACCACTGCTAAGTGATTGCCTGTTGCGGTAACGCCCGTGCTACCGCTACCCGTTCACCATGTCCGAGCAAGGGGCTGTGGATTAAAAAATGAGAGACAAGAGACAGCGAGTCATTTGCTACAGTAGAATGCCAAATGCCATTTATTGAAAGAGGGAGGAAACCTTAAATACAGGCTTACAGCACAATGGAGGATCCCTGGAGGGCAGAAGTTCACTACCCATGTTCTACATTCTTGCATCTAAGCTGTTTACACCAAATGCAGGATACATGAACAGAGAACCTCCGGTGATCGTTAGGTGAGAAGGAAACCGGCAGGGAATCAATATAGGGAGGACATCTGGTCAAGGTCGGCAAGCGAGACGGCGGCCACTCTCAGTGGAGGGCCCACCACTGCCGTGAGAGCGGTAGAAGCGTCCCTAGACCAGCAACACAAGAGCATCCTGAGAAATTCAGTAGCTGCGTCTTTCTCTTTCATTCTTACATCTCCTTTCCAATCCCTAATTTTAATTCCGCACATGGCATTTTTGGATAATGACCTATCATGTACATATGCTTCATTATCTCTACTCCTCCTTTCATTGAGAAATATGTCTGAATGGACATTTTTGCCGATATTGGTTATCTGATTAGTAAAATAAGATTGTTGACCCTCCCTATTTCTGCTTTACTTTGCAGGAGTCTTATAACAGATGCAACCTAAGGGAACTTTAAGTGCCCAAATTGCATAGTGAATGCAACCCAAAGTTAACAATGTGGGGTTCAAAAATAGATTACTCTGAAATTGAAAAATATCTCTTTAGTTTTTGAAGAATTGTTGACTTTTTACGTAACTTTCCTGTAGTGGACAAAAGGTTTCCATTAAACATTAAAACAATATTAAAAGGGTCATCATGTTGAGAGTTTAGATGATTTTGTGAGAAATTACATGAATGGTACAGTTTTGGTTTTATTACATGGAATTTCAGTCTTGTTTGTATGGAAATAACTGCCAAGTTATTAGCACTTTTATAAATAGCTATACACATAATTTTAAAAAAATGAAAAGGCCTGCGGAAGTAGTTTTGTCAGTAGAATGCTGGCTGTGGAAGCATGAGCCCAAAGCCCCATAACCTTTGCAAAAAACTGGGCATAGTGATACAGACAAAATCCATCAGAGACAGGGGCATCTCTGGGGCTTTTTGTCCAGCCAAGACAGTCTGTACAGAAATCTCAAGGCCAGTGAGAAACCCTGTCTCAAAACAAAACTAATAATGCATGAAGCTAAGATGGCACATGAAGATTGAGATCTGCAGTTGTCCTCTTATATACACACACGTGTATGTACACCACCAAAACACAAATGCCACTGTGTGCTTGCATGAAAGCATGTGTGCGTACACACACACACACACACACACACACACACACACACACACACACACACACTTACACATTCTTAGGAGCTGATGCTGGGAGAAGAGAGCTGCTTGGATACATATATCACACCTGATCCTGGTGCCTGTGGTGTTTGTTCACAAGAGTCCCCTGCAATAGCAGCAATTATTCTTAACCACTGAGCCATCTCTCCAGCCCCATGCGGACTCAGCATCTTGTTATTGTAACCAGCAGTTTGTTCTGATGACTCTTACATAGCTGAATATCACTTAGAAAATAGAAGTGAAGACTGTCAATCCATCTAGTTCAACATATATGTTGTTTTACTTAGCTTCAACTGTAAATACGACACCTCCTAGAGTCACTTGTGAATGGAGTCACAATTGAGAAATTGTCCAGATCATGCTAGCCTGTGAGCACATCCTTGGAAGGTTGTCTTGACTGTTAATTGCTATAAGGGTACCCAGCCCACTGGTTACACCATTCCCTGCACTGGTGGCCCTGGAATAAATACCAAAGCCAACTAATCAGGAGCCTGTGAACAAGTTAGCAAGCAACATTCCTCCATGGCTTCTTCTTTAAGTTCCTGCCTTCACTTCCTTCAGTGATGGTCGGTCACCTGGGAAAGAAAATAAAATAAGTTCTGTCCGCCCCTACATTGCTTTGGTCAATGGTTTGTGAGATCAACAGAAGGGAACTAGAACATAGGCCATAGTTATGATTAGCCACTGCCAAATGACCTTCATATGCCGAAAGAAATGCATCTGTCTTCTCCTCCAGTGAAAAATGCTATCTGTGCAGTAAGGTACACATGCAGATCAGACTTCCAGGTCTGTATCATTAGTTGCTGTGCACCATGTTACAATCTGGAAACGTATTTTATTGTGCAAATTTCTAGGGACCATCCATAGCTATTTACTGACAAGTAAACCAATGCTGTACATGACTTTAAGAAGACATTTATCTAATTTTCATTCTTTCTGTTTTCCCTCTCCTCTCTTTAACTCTTTTCTCTTCTTTCTTATTGATTTGCAAGGGTGGTTTTGATATGTTACCAGGCTGGCCTTGAAGTCACAATCCTGCCTTAGCCCCCTGAGTTCTGGGATTACATGTATGAGCCACCATGCCTAGGTTTCTGCTATTTTACATGGCTAGTCTAAATGCAGAGGATTCAAAAGACTACAGATTAGATGAAGGTTTAAGTCATTATTAGCCAAAAGTTAACAAAGATTTCAATGTCATTACATCTCCTTAGATCAGTGGTTCTCAACCTTCCTAATGCTGCAACCCTATAAAACAGTTCTTATGTTGTAGTGACCCCCAACCATAAAATTATTTTTGTTGCTACTTTATAACTGTAATGTTGCTAACTGTTATGAATTACAATGTAAATATCTGTGTCTTCTGATGGTCCTAGTCGACCCCTGTGAAAGGGTCATTCAACCAACACTCAAAGTCATCAAAACCTACAAGTTGAGAAAGAAAGTCTACAAAACCTGGATTTTCAAATCATACAAAGCATTGTTTTATTCCCCATAACTATTGTTTGCTTTTTAAATCTCAGCTAGCTCTGCAGTTTACCATAATGGTCTTTGGAATACGCCTAAAGCAGAAAGGGTACATTTTCCCTGGGGTTAGTGCATTTTTACCATTGTTTGTTTTTTCAGATTTCATCTAGAACACACTGTCAAATACAGGGCAATGTCAAGTTGGAAACGTGAGAGGTTGGGTCATTCCTGCTAATATTTGGGATCCTGGTTCCAGGAAGTCTAGCTTTTGTCTGACAGATTAGCCACTTCCATAAAGACTTGGTCTCATACTTCACCCTTGCTCTGAAAATGCATATAAAAGGAAATCTTCTGAAAGTGGCATTTTTTGAGAAACATCACTGTTCTTGTCTTTAAGGATTAGTTGATAGGAGGCAAACTTGTGCCCTTTAACCCCGTCTTCATACTCCGAGGCTGGACCCATAAATTTTCTCTTTCCATAAAGGTGTCTTAGCTGTCTCTTGGGCTAATTCATGATTCTGTCTTTACTTGGCAATTTACTTTTCACATTTACCATGGCACACAAACAAAAATAGGTCTTCCAAGAGCCCTTCATGAGGCTTAGTTTGCAGCAGTTCTTAAAGTTTGCATGACAGAACTGATCGGTTTGGAGCTTTCTTTTTCCTTTGGAAGGTGCTTCCATGGGTGTCTTCCTGCCATCGTCCAAAGCTCAGGCATTGTTCCTTTTTTTTTAAATTATTCAGGTGTTAAATATGAAAGTTGAAAATGTTACAGATCAAAAAAAGTCTTTATTAGATTTGGATTTCTAAAAGTAAATACTAGTGGCTATATATCCTTTAAAGGTCAAGATTATGATACTGTTTTACATAGAATTATTTTGAAATACAGAAAGTTATTATTTCTAGGGAATGTTATTCAATTTCCATTTTATTTATTCATCATATCCCTGTTTCTATACTTTAATGCTATAGTATTGTTTTTTTTTCTTGGTATGTATAGGAAGCCACATTGAAGTGAAAAAATACCTGTCAATGTTTTCTGAATATTAATACTGCTTTTGAATTAGACATAGTGAAAACATCTGAGAAACAAAACAGTGTTTATAATTTCCAATTTTCTGTGGCACAGATAAATATTGATAATTTATTAAGAAGAAAGTAAATAAATACTTTATCATTATAAACTATTTCAAACATGTGAAGAGGTAGCAGCAAGGCTCACCTCAGAGGTATTATATTCTACTTCACTACAGAATAATGCTGTCATTACATTGGATTTATTCATTTATTTGGTCACACAGACAAAGCAGGTACTCTACCAACTGAACCAGATCTGGATCTTCTTAGCACTAGATCTTGTAAGTTATCTCGGTAGTCCGAGATTAAAGACTGATGGGTTAGTCAGTTTGTGTGTGTAGAAGGAGGTGTCTTTAATTCTCTCTTTGGTCTGATTGAAACAGGGAAGGAAACCAGACCTTTAAAGGCCTAAGAATGGTTACAACCACCTAACAGGTCCAGTTGACTGTGGAGACCAAGGACTGAGGAACTAGAACTTGAATTTTTTACTTTCTAGGATACCCTCTTGGCCTCTACTTGATTTGAAAACTTGTGTTGTTAGTGTCAGTGGATGGTCTGCTGATTAATTTCTGACTTCAGGCCAATTGTGATACATCCTTCAAGGTCTCCTAACCAGAACCAGAGGGAAGGAAGGAGATGAGAGGGAAATAAAAGGAAGCGAAAAGTAAGAGCAAGCAAGCACACAAGAGAAAAATCTGCTCTTTTTCCATAATCAAAGCAAAAGTGTGTAAAATTCACTGGGTGAATTGGTCATGGTGGACAGACTCTCAATCTCCAGAGTCCTATTTCTGATGTTTTTGAGTTTATGTGATCATCTTCCTTTGCATTTGGCCAACACTAACTTGCTTTTAGTCTATGTAGTAAGTACGGTAAGGGCAATAGTTCCACTAACACTTTCATTAATCCTAGTAGACAAGGTCTTGGACTGGTGTTGAAAAGCAAGTTTCAGGGAGTCCTGTAATGACAGGGTAAAGGACTTCTACCAACAACCCAGGGAAGCCCAAAGGGGGTCCTTTCCTAGTTGTGTCTGGTGATCACCAAACCATGACTCTCACCTTCATCATGGCCTTGTGCAGTCCTCAGCAGAGAACCCAGAGAAGCTGTACCCAGACTGCTAACTCACAAAATAGGGACTGCAAATGGTAACTCAAAGCTGCATTGGTTTGTGGGTAATTAGATGGTGTCCCATCTTTCTCACTAGTGTGTCATGTTGGAAAAAGAATATTTTGCACATAGAACCAAAACAAAGTGATCACAAGGGATCTTTAAAAAAATAATTGTGTCTCTCAGTGTCTGTGCTACTGGTGTTATATTTAGGAAGTGATCTCCTATGCCAATGTGTTCAAGACTACTTCCTGCTTTTTCTTCTAGCAGGTTCAGAGTAGCTGGATTTATGTTGAGGTCCTTGATCCACTTGGACATAAGTTTTGTGCATGGTGACAGATATGGGTCTATTTGCAGCCTTCTACATGTTGATATCCAGTTATGCCAGCACCATTTGTTGAAGATGCTTTCTTTTTTCCATTGTACAGTTTTGGCTTCTTTGTCAAAAATCAAGCATCCATAGGTGTGCGGATTAATGTCAGGGTCTTCAATTCGATTCCATTGGTCCACATGTCGGTTTTTATGCCAGTACCAACCTGTTTTTATTACTGTAGCTCTATAGTAGAGCTTGAAGCTAGAAACCCCATCCAATGACTGAGGGATCTGGAAGCAGAGATCCACAGCTAGGCCCTGGGTGGAGCTCCTGGAGTCCAATTAGCGAGAAAGAGGAGGGTCTATATGAGCAAGAATTGTTGAGACCAAGGTTGGATAAAGCACAGGGACAAATAGCCAAATGAATGGAAACACATGAACTATGAACCAATGGCTGAGGGGCCCCCAACTGGATCAGGCCCTCTGAATGGGTGAGACAGTTGATTGGCTTGATCTGTTTGGGAGGCATCCAGGCAGTGGGACTGGGTCCTGTGCTCATTGCATGAGTTGGCTGTTTGAAACCTGGGGCTTATGCAGGGTCGCTTGGCTCGGCCTGGGAGGAGGGGACTGGCCCTGCCTGGACTGAGTCTACCAGGTTGATCTCAGGGGGAGGCTTTGCCCTGGAGGAGGTGGGAATGGAGGGTGTGCTGGGAATGGGAGGGAGCGGGAGGGGGGAGAACAAGGGAATCCATGGCTGATATGTAGAACTGAATGGTATTGTAAAATAAAATAAAATAAAATAAAAAAAAATTGTGAGACAGGCAATGGTGGTGCACACCTTTAATCTCAGCACTCGGGGGGCAGTTCCAGGCGGATCTCTGTGAGTTCCAGGCCAGCCTGGTCTACAGAGTGAGATCCAGGACAGGCACCAAAAACTACACAGAGAAACCTTATCTAGAAAAAACAAAACAAACAAACAAACAAAAATTGTGAAAGGCTAAAGATACAACTCAAATACAAATGCTATGTAATGCATTATCACTATTACATTTACCATTTTACATATACAGTGATGTGATCACTATTACATTTACCATTTTATATTGTTATTTAAACTTGAATTTAAGTCCACTTTAAATTTTTCATACCTAGGTAATTAATTACTAAATAATATGACTTAAAGTCAGTTTCTGTGTTTTTATCCTATCTCTTACTCACAGTTGTCTAATGATTCATTTGTCTTCTGGAACATTACTGCTTACCTATGAGCCTGCTTGAAGAAGCTCACCTTAGTATGAACTAATATATGTATTTGTTGATCATTTCACATATCCCAGTTCTGTTTCAAAATAAACCCTGTTTTCACTTCTTTTTATTTTTTATTTTTATTTTTATTTATTTATTTATTTTTGTGTGTGCATCTGTGTGATCTCCCTGTGCAGGTTTGGATGTATGTGTGTGAACATGTGTGTATAGACCAGAGGTCCACCTTGGCTGTCATTCCTTAAGACAAGCAAGGTGAGGCAGGTTCTCTCACTGGCTTGTAGCTCTAGGGTTAGTCTAGGAAGGAGTCACTGGGCCCAGGGATCTTCATGTCTGTACATCCCCATCTCTAGGCTTTCAATCACACACCACCAACTCCAGTTTTTTATGGGGGTTCTGGGGATTGAACTCAGGTCCTTGTGCTTAAACACTAAACACTTTACTGGCTAAGTGCATAGGCGGCCTTGTGAGTCTCTGGTTACACTGGAGGGCTAGCTGCGTCTTTGCTCTTTAGTTTTTGTTCTTTTGTTGTTGTTGCTTTTGTTTTTAAATGAATAAAAAAATTGACTCTTCCAACAAGTACTGCTGTCAACCTAGTAATTTTTAAATAACCATTGGAGATTTGAGGTGGTGCTTAAAATGTGCTTCAGCTATGATTTTTATATTATTAACTTTCAGAGGATAGTCCATTCATATTTGCTTTCTAAGATTCTGCTGAGTTAAAGCCATTCATAAAACAGCCATTGGAAAAAGGAACCAATGGTGTTTTAAAATGTGGTGTAGTGTTTGGAATCAATGTCGAGGCAGGGATTAAGAGGCAGGCTGCATGCAGATGGATGAGGTACTGTGCCTGGGTCTAAAGGGCTGAATCTTCACAGACATTCTTAGGAAAAAAAATCAAAAGCTTTCCTCCTTTTTGAGATTATAATGTAATTACAACATTTTTTTTTCCTTCCCTTTCGTCTCTAACCCTGCCATGCATTCTGTTATGGCCACTCTACTTTATACCTAAGACAATTTGCTGCTCCACTCTGCTCCCCCCAAATCTTTTAATCACATGGAACCTAATTTAATTTGTAGCTGGAGTTTTCCTGGTCCTGTCCAGCTCCTGTGTCCCCGCAGCCACTCAGACCCAAGTAACACACACAGGCTTATATTAATTAAAACTGCTTGGCCATTAGCTCAGGCCTACCACTGCTTTGCTCTTAAACTTAAACTCAGCCCATTTCTGTTAATCTATATGTTGCCATGTGTTCTGTGGCTTTACCTGTGTGCCATTACATGCTGCTCCCTGGATGGCTGACTGGCATCTCCTGACTCAGCCTTCCTGTTCCCAGAATCCTCCTGGTCTGCTTATTCCGCCTATACTTCCTGCCTGGCTACTGGTCAATCAATGTTTTATTTATCAACCAATCAGAGCAACACATTCATAGCATACAAAACCACATCCCCCCATCATTAGTTACTCACAGAGTTGTAAAGAATAGTTGCAGAAATGGTGCCCCATGGAGCATTTTGCCAGTCTCTAGATGGACACATAGCTGGTATGATCCATAAATATCCAGATTAAATGGGGATAATCTAGATAATCCAAATATTTAGGGTCTGAATTTGAGACTGGGTCATATAATGCTGTTCTTCTTTT
>CABHPR010105143.1:0-13691 GCA_902168415.1 Peromyscus melanophrys
GGGGCTGCAGCTGCTGCCCGACGGGCCCGCGGCCGACGAGGTGTTCGCGCTGCTGCGGCGCGAGGTGCTGCGCACCGTGTGCGAGCGTCCCGGGCCCGCCACCTGCGCGCAGGTCGCCCGGTTGCTGGCGCGCCACCCGCGCTGCGTACCCGACGGCGCGCACCGCCTGCTCTTCTGCCAGCAGCTGGTGCGCTGCCTGGGCCGCTTCCGCTGCCCAGCCGAGGGCGAGGAGGGCGCCGTGGAGTTCCTGGAGCAGGCCCAGCAGGTTAGCGGGGTCCTAGCTCAGCTCTGGCGAGCCCAGCCCGCCGCCATCCTGCCCTGCCTCAAGGAGCTGTTCGCTGTCATCTCCTGCACAGGTGCGTGGGCAGCCCAGGCTGGGGCGGGAACTCGGGCTGGCCCTGATGCGGGTTGCACATACGGCGGACTGCGATGCTCATTTTTAGTGAGCAAATCTACCTTGGGCCTTTGCTGTAGGTGTCATCCCATGATGGGGCTGGAAATGCCGGGAGCACACCACGTGGGGCGGAGGATGAGATCAGTTTGGCAGGGCAGAATGGTGGGTCCTGGGCTTTGGGTCAGGAAGGCTCCTCTGGAGCCATTAGCATCTGGCAGCAGGGGCGCTTGCAGGTGATACCTAAACTCAGAGTGTATCTTTAAAAAATTTTTATTTTTATTTCATGTGTATGAGTGTTCTACCTGTGTGTCTGTTTGTACACTGCGTGTGTGTCTGGTGCCCGCTGAGGTCAAAATAGGGCACCGATCCCTGGAATTGGAGTTAAAGGACAGTTGTGAGCCACCATGTGGATGCTGGGAACCGAACTCCGTCCTCTGCAAGAACAGCAAGAGTTTTTAGCCATTGAGCCATTTCTCCAGCCCCTGAACTCTGGAATCTTGACGTCCAAGTCGCCAGCCAGAAGTGGATCTTAGATTCTAGTGTGGATGACTGAGCTGAGGTCTGTGATTTCCCTGATCGTAGGGCTGTGCAGGGGGAAGGAGGGAAGAGCCAAGGCCAGCCTGTGGACAGGAGCCTGTCTCCTATACAATTGCACGGGAGTTTGCCATTAAATGTGCCTTCTCACATCTCTACCTTTGTGTAGCTGCACCTGGAATGTCCTTTCCTCCCAAGGCTAGCTCCAGCATTAACTTTCCTGAAGGACTTTTTTCTGTTTCTGTTTTTGTTTTTGTTTTTTGTTTGTTTTTTTGAGACAGGGTTTCTCTGTGTAGCTTTGCGCCTTTCCTGGAACTCACTCTGTAGCCCAGGCTGGCCTTGAACTCACAGAGATCTGCCTGCCTCTGCCTCTGCCTCTGCCCGGCTGAAGGGCTTTTCTTTACATGCACATTTGGGGCTCAGTGCTTCCTCTTGGTGTCAGCCTATGCCAGCGAAGGGGTTTTGAATGAATGTGTTACGATGGAATCAGAGACTTCGATGCTGTGGCGGAAGGGGAGGTGACCCCATGTGTTATTTGCAGAGGCCCAGCCTAAGTAGTGGTGGCATGGGGAGGGTGTGGAGAGCTCAGTCTAGCTGTGTTCCAGAGGAGGAGCCGCCGTCCAGCGCCTTGGCCAGTGTGGTCCAGCACCTCCCACTGGAGCTCATGGATGGTGTGGTCCGGAACCTCAGCAATGATGACAGTGTCACAGACTCCCAGATGCTGACCGCCATTAGCAGGTGGGCGCTGAGGGTAGTGGGTGGGGGGTGGGCTTTCCCCTCACTTTTCTCTGAAGCTCTTGACTCTGGGTGGGGACCCAGGCTCTCCGTGGTCAGAGGCCAGGCTCTCATGCCTGTTTACTCATCTGTGACTTCTACAGTACTTCTCTGCTTGGCCTTGGGTTGGATGTAAAGGTACATCCGGACACAATCCGGTACCAGTGAGAACACCAGACTAGGTACTAGCGGGCGACTCTGAACCCTTGGCCTCAGTTTCCCTCTCTATGAAAAGTAGATGTGCATGGTAGTGTGAGAAGGTCAAAACAGGGGCTGAGGCGATGGCTCAGTGGCTAAGAATACTTGCCCCTGAGGACCTGAGTTCAGATACCCACCACCTGGCATGGCCATGCATACCCGTGACTTTAGTGATGACTTTAGAGTTGAGGAGGCAGAGATGGGCAAATCCTTGGGATTCGATCGATGGCCAGTCAGCTTCAGGTTTGGTGGGAGACCCTTAAGATGAGTGATAACAGAACACCTGCTGTCCATTGGATTCCATTCTGTAGGTGTGTGAGAGCGCACACACGCACGAAGACTCACAGAGACACACACCGTGAAGGTAGTTTCTGGTGTGCTTGATGAGTCTGGAAAAGCCCAGAAGCAGAGTTTGGGTGCTTTTGCACTCACTGAATCTGTGTCCATTCCCCTCATTTGAATGTTGTCACCCTGTGGACTAGCTTGACCTGCCTGCCTCGTGACCCCTGACTAGGCTGCCTGGATTCCTCTCCTTAGGCCTGTGCCTGTGCAGACCCCGTTTACCTGGCATGCCCCCTCTGCTGTTCTGTACCCATGCACAGAGCACCCTCTCCATAGGGCTTTCCTGGATCCCTTGTCTTTAGTGGGTGAGAGTGTAGGCAGGAGGGGGGTGGGTGAGGATGTAGGCAGGAGGGGCAAGTCTCCTAATAGCCATATAATAGTGTCCTCAGCTCTAAAGTGGTCGCCATTGGGCCCATCAAAGCATATGTTGGGGAGTAGGTGAAAGTGAGCCACCATGTGCAGGGTAGGACAGCACCATGGGAACTTCCGTAAGTCCTATTATCCTCCGTGTGGCCCAGTCAGTTCAGTATTTGAGTGGTGCTGTTTCCTGAACACTACCACATACCCGCCCCATGCTCAGTCCACACAGGCCTGACACTGCAGAGTTTAGCTGCTGCCCTCTTAATGTAGTAGTTCTCAGGACGGGGGTTGTCTCCATTTGCAGATGAAGTCCAGACTCAGAGAGGGGAAGTGCTTTGCTCTGGTCCCCAGCAGGGACTTGATGGAGCCAGAGTTCTCAGCCCCAGGGTGGAGCTCTTTGCCAGGATAGCCTGAAGTCCCTTCTCCTCTGTAATTGGTACAGTGGGTAAAAGGGCCTGCCTTCCCACTGGAGGACTGTGAGCCGCTTCTCCTGGGTGTGTCTCTGGGCTCATTTGCATTTGAAGGAGTGTCCTGTTAGTCCCAAGACCCAAGTGCCCCCCTGCAGGTGTGAGTCAGGACTTCATGGCCAGCCCCTGGGCTGCCCTTCTCTGGCTTCGGGGCCTCCCTTGTCCCTGTGTCACGGTCACTCCCCTCACCAGGATGATCGACTGGGTGTCCTGGCCCCTGGGGAAGAACATTGACAAGTGGATCATTGCCCTTCTCAAGGGCCTGGCTGCCGTTAAGAAGTTCAGCATCTTGATCGAGGTTTCGCTCGCCAAAATTGAGAAGGTTGGTGGCCCCTGTCCAAACCCCGGCTCGTGGCCTTTCCCACTGGTCTCTTCTGGGAGCAATGCAGGTGTGGGATGCAGGGTCCTGGGGTCCCAACCAAGCTCACTGTGTGACGGGGCTAATTCACTGCTCCTCTCTGGGCCTCAGGTTCCAGCTCCATTACTCTGACCGCTTCTTCCAGGGCAGGTGTCTGCCCACCCACCCATCACTCACTCAGCCTGGCTGCCCGGTCCACCATGTGCTGCTCCATCCAGCTCCGAGGCAGTCTCTGTTCTTGCTTCATCGTCAGCCTGCTGCTTCCACTGTTCTGTGTCTCCGCTTCCCTTTCAGGGTCCACGGTGGCCGTGCTGGGCTTTGGGGAGTGGCTCAGGTCTGGGGACCCCTGACAGGAACTCTCTTTCAGGTCTTCTCTAAGCTCCTGTACCCCATCGTTCGGGGGGCTGCCCTGTCTGTCCTCAAGTACATGCTCCTGACTTTCCAGCACTCTCATGAGGCCTTCCACCTGGTAAGGGCCCCGCCGCGCTCTCTGACCTGCCTGAGACCTAACACGGTTTTCTGCGGGGAGTCAGGGAGTTGGGGCTTTTGAAGCAAACCTCTCCATCTTTCTTAGCACAGGAGGCTTAAGCCCTGTGGTAGAGATGGGAGATGGAAGCCAGAGGAGCCTGGCTCGGGGACAGCTACAGCTCTTCAGGGTCAGGTGTCAGGAATGGTGCTGCAGATGCTCACTCACCTGGCGTCCAGACAGGCCTTCCTTCTGGAGAAAGAAACAGCATTGGGGAGAGGGTTAGCAAGTCACTGGTCCCCACAGGAGGTGGACAGAGAGGGTTCCGGCTCCCAAGCACCTGTCCCTCCTTCACTTTGTTACCCACCAGCCCTCGTTGGCCTGGCCTCTAGCTCAGGCTCCTCTTCCTGTCCTCAAGGCTCTCTTCAGGGAGGGGCTCCTTCTCTGAGACCCTCACGTTGGACACAGCAGTTAACCCTGTACTTTGCAGTTTGTTGAAATGAAAAAAGATCAGAACCTGGGATGGGGACAAGTGTCACTGTGGCGACCTTAATTTGGAATGGGGTAAACCCCAAGGATGAGAGAGGAATGAGGTGATATGTGTCTAGAGCCTGCCATATATAAACATGTGACCAGTGTCCTGTGCTCCTGTGGCCCAGCTATCCATTATGACATTGGGATATAATACCCTAAGGGGTTTGATTGAAACTCCCTAATGCTGGGGAACTGAATGGACTTTGGACTGAGATGGACCTGATTCAGACACCACCTTCTGTAACCCACCATGAAATCCTGACAGGCTACACAGCTTATCTGGGCCAGGGGGTGTAGCTCAGTGGTGGCGCTCTTGCCTGGCACACACTGGGCCCTGGGTACTGTCTCCAGCACCAAACCCCCCCCCCCCCCCCCCATATAACACAAACAAGGTGCTCATGCTGCTCAGCTCACCCAGATGGCTGACCCGGCCTGAGCATCTGCTGCGGGGCAGAGAGGCCTATGGCTCTTAGGGAAGGTTGGTTGGGTGAGGCTGAACAGCTGGCCACCTCACAGCTGTGAGGAAGGAATTATTTATCTTGCTTTGCATATAAAGAGACTGAGGCAGGGAGTCTTAGATCATAGGTCTTATAAGGAAAATTACTTCCCATGGAACTCAGCTCTACCTAGTGGAGGAGGACATTGGTCACATGAGCGTACCTTCAATCCGCAGAAGCTTCTCCTTTCAGCCCAGGCCTCAGCTGGGTAGCCTGGCACCGGAGCTAACCTTCCTTCTCTCTTGTAGCTTCTCCCTCACATTCCTCCCATGGTGGCCTCTCTGGTCAAGGAGGACTCGAACTCTGGGACCAGCTGTCTGGAGCAGCTGGCAGAGCTGGTGCACTGCATGGTGTTTCGGTTCCCAGGCTTCCCAGACCTGTATGAGCCTGTCATGGAAGCCATTAAGGTGAGTGGACAGCCTCTTTGACAAATGAGCCTGTTTGGGCCTTCTTTGAGGCTATACCGTGGCTTGGTAGCAGCCTCCATCATCTGAACCCCTGCTGTTTCCTGTCAGTTCTCTAGGGCCATTGTGTGCCTCAGGAGCATGGAGGTCTCCACTGCTCGCACTGGGGTCTTTTCTCATGTGTGCCCTGGACCTTTGTGTGGGATGGTCCCTCTGTTAACCCCTTCCTCCACCTGAGCCATAGCTCCTGCTTTATCTTATTAGAATTTTCTTGCTTTTTTAGTTAGCAGACAAGATAATGGGTCGCAGCACCTACTTACCATTGAATGTGGTCTTCAGGGTCTTGAAGATTGCTTTCAGTGAGCCTTCCCTGGGCTGTCAGTGTCCACCTCTCTTGCTTCCCCAGGGCTCAGCAGGGCCTCTCGGTGGCTCCTGAGCACTCCCAGAGGGAGTGATGCCTGGCTAACAGGACTAGGCTGGTGTCCTGCCCTCAGCCAAGCTGAGGTTGGGGTCTGGGGACCCAGGCACAAAGCAAACCAAGATGTCTTCCTGGAGGAGCTTTTGAAGCCCATTGGGGCAATAGATCTGCTTACAGGAAGTCTAATCTAAGGACCACTGATGCAGGAAGATGGTCCAAGTGGAGGTGACGGCCTCTTTCAGAGCCTCTGATGTGATGCTTCACGCCCACAGCACAGCAGACCTGATGCCTGGGCCACTTCTCTATAAAACATCTGGGCATGTGTGTTGAGACAGAGAGACATCTTTTAAAAGGATTTACTTTTAAAGTGTGTGTGTGTGTGTGTGTGTGTGTGTGTGTGTGTGTGTGTATGTGTGTATGTCTGTCTGTCTCTCTGTCTGTGTATATATATGAAGAGTCTAGAAGAGGGCATCAGATCTCCTGGAGCTGGAGTGACAGGTAGTTGTGAGACATCTCCTGCTGTGAATGTGGGAACTGCTTTCAGCCCTTGCAAGAGCAGCTAGTGCTTTTAACTGGTGAGTCATCTCTCCAGCCCCATAGCAGACATCCTTTAAAGTACAGAGCTGATCTTCCAAAAGAGTGAGGGGAAATCTCCAGGGAGCCTCAAAGGAAGAGAAAACTGAGTTCCCAAATGGTAAGGGGGCCCGAGGATGATGCCTTGAGGGCAGGGTAGGAAGCTCAGTAACATGGCCAACTTCAAACACAGAGAGGCTTGAACTGGTGTTGACAAGCCATGATTAATCCCCACCATGGAGTGGTACTGTGAAGCCCCTTGAAAGCCAACAAAAAGGCTTCAGTGTTGATAAAAAGAATGGTCTGGAAAAAAAAATATACATGTGGTCCAAAGCAGGATTTGGGAAAAATTTTCTGGCTTGATGTAGACTCTAGACTAGGAAAAAAAAAAAAAAAAAAGGAATTTGTAATAGCCAGGTTTAGGGGTTGAAATTTAGACCACTTGGTGGTGGTGGTGGTAGTGGGGTGTAGCTATAGTTTTCCTTCCTGGCCCACAGTCAGGACAAATCTCTGACACCTGCCAGTCCCACAGCCGCTCAGACCCAACCAAGTAAACACAGAGACTTATATTGCTTACAAAGTATGGCCGTGGCAGGCTTCTTGCTAACTGTTCTTATATCTTAAATTAATCCATTTCTATAAATCTATACCTTGCCACGTGGCTCATGGCTTACCAGCATCTTCACATGCTGCTTGTCCTGGCAGCGGCTGGCAGTGTCCCTTCCTGCCTTCCTGTTCTCTCAATTCTCCTCTCTGTTAGTCCCGCCTATACTTCCTGCCTGGCCACTGACCAATCAGTGTTTTATTTATTGACCAATCAGAGCAATTTGACATACAGACCATCCCACAGCAGTGGGGTATTGCTCTCAGTGCAGGTATTGATTTTAAAAGTATTTGTAAACTCATAGTATCCAAGGGTTGTCTGGTAGACACAAAACAAGCCAGAACTATAAGGCAAACCTGTAGGGCATTTTCTTAATTAGTGATTGATGTGGGAGGACTCAGCCCATTGTGGGTGGGGCCATCCCTGGGCTGGTGGTTCTGGGTTCTAGAAGAAAGCAGGCTGAGCAAGCCACGGGGAGCAAGCCAGTAAATGGCACTCCTCCATGGCCTCTGCATCAGCTCCTGCCTTCAGGTTCCTGCCCTGCTTGAGTTCCTGTCCTGACATCCTTCAGTGATGGACAGTGATGTGGACGCCACTATGAGGTGTGAGCCACATAAACCTTTTCTTCCCCAAGTTGCTTTTGGTCACGGTGTTTGGTTACAGCGATAGGAAGCCTGACTGGGACGGATGGCTGCAGTTAGGGGAACTGTTGGGATGCCTTGACATCCACGCTGGAGCAGGGTGCTGTGCGTAGGTGTTTGTCTCTGATGTCATTACAACTGGGGCCAGACACCTCTTGGTGCAGCTATTGAGTGTGACAGAGATAGCCGGGGGAAGCCATGCTGAGCCTTGGGCCTGTGACAAAGGACGACCTCAGAGCCTCAGATCCTCTTACCGTGTTGCAGGACCAGTGCCAGGGAGTGACTGATTTGCCTGAAAGCTGGCTCTGTAATCTCAAACTGGGAGTCAGAGTGAGGTCATCACTGTGACAGCATAGAGCGCCAGACCGATGGGAGAAGGGTGTCTTCTCTCGGCAGCTCAGGAAACTGAAGGTCACCAGACTGAATCAGAGAGACTTACTAAGCACTCACATCTACCGAGGCAAGAGTGAGGGCTGGAACTGAGGTCTCAGCATCGCCAGATCTGGATCTGGCTGGTAGCCAGTGTTGTCACGGCTTAGCGTGTCGCCCGTGAGCTCGGCCCAGAGCAAACGTGTTCTGTCACTTTCTGTTTATGCTACTACACAGTTCAGTGTTCTGCTGAATCCTAGTTGTTTTTGTTTTTATCAAGACAGGGTTTCTTTGTGTAGCTTTGGAGCCTATCCTGGATCTCTCTCTGTAAACCAGGCTGGCTTTGAACTCACAGAGATCCGCCTGTCTCTGCCTCCCAGTGCTGTGATTAAAGGCGTGCGCCACCACCGCCCGGCAAATCCTAGTTTGGTTTTTTTTTTTTGTCTCTGAGATGGGAATTACTCCTTCAGATGTCACCTGAAAGATCACATGGAAGGCCCACATGTCAGAATGAGACCCTAGAGTGAGTTGTAAGCAGGGGCTGCAAACACCTTTTCTAGACTCTTCTGAGTGTGTGCTTGGGAGGGAGTGATGGAGTGGGTTCTAGTCTGGGAAAAGACCCTGGAGGAAGTCCGCTCTAAAGCTACCACTGGTGTCTACTGCTCCCTCCTCAGGACCTCCACATTCCCAATGAGGACCGAATTAAGCAGCTGCTGGGGCAGGATGCCTGGACCTCACAGAAGAGCGAACTGGCTGGCTTCTATCCTCGGCTCATGGCCAAGTCCGACACGGGCAAGATTGGCTTAATCAACTTGGGTAACACATGCTACGTGAACAGTGTCCTTCAGGCCTTATTCATGGCTTCCGAGTAGGTGCTGTTCTGTATTGCTTCCTCTGTTTCATCTTCTACCCTTCCTTCCTTCCTTCCTTCCTTCCTTCCTTCCTTCCTTCCTTCCTTCCTTCCTTCCTTCCTTCCTTCCTTCTTCCTTTCTTCTTCCCTCCCTCCCTCCCTCCCTCCCTTTCTCCTTCCTCCGATTTGAGACAGGTTCTTACTCTGTAGCCTAGGCAAGCTTTGAACCTGCCTCAGCCTCCAGTGCTGATATGGGTGTGGCTGCCACACCTCCCTTTTGTGCCATAAGAAAGTGCAATGTCACTTGATCACCAATGGCTCCTGGTACACCTTGTGGCTTGCTTCAAAATCCATCAGGGCTCCATCTTTGGCTCTGTGAGGAAGCACTCATTCTGATGTGCCTCTGGCCATAAGTCAGTTTTCTCAAAGCTATAGAAGTAGGCACTGGTGTCTGAGGTGTGTTGGACTGCTGCTGTCCTCACTGCCTGCTGAGGGGTGGACTTTGTGGTGTTCTGATTTGTGGAATGCTCAGACCCTTACTTCTATGAAATACAACAAAAGGATTTTATTTGCTGGAAAAATCCCTTGTGCCTATGTGTGGTCATGTGATGTTGAGATGTTACAGTCCTTTGTGGAGCTCAGCGTCTGCATTGAACCTTGTCTGAGACCTGCCACAGAGCACTGAGTGCTGCATTGCTCTGTGTGGACAATGTGGGCCTGACCTGCTGCTGAGAAGGCAGTGTGCTTCAGGGACAGCGGGTCTTAGGGGGATACCCTGACCCCACAGGATCACACGCATCCCCAGGGCCAGTCTCCTTGCAGTGTCCTCTTGTGCCATGGAAGTCCTCTTTTGGAACCTACCTGGTTTGAGGGCAGGGGCTTATTACTTAGCACGGTGTGGCTCTGGGCCAGGGCCCTGAGCAGGGGCCACAGGAATGGGTTGGAGGGCCAAGGTTGGGAGTGAATGGCAGTCCTTGCAAGTAATCATGCAGAGTGTGCCAGTGCCTGGGGTGATGTTAGCAGAGACCCTGGCGCACCAGTGTTCCCACCTTTGAAATGGGCATGTTTGAGTCCTGGAGTCATGGGGTGTCAGAGCTGGAAGAGATGGCAAGGGTCACCTTGTTGTCATACCAAGGCCATTACAGAATTCATGACCCCAGCCACACCAGGCCAGTTGTTTGCCATCTTCTCCCTGGTCTCTGGCCTCCTCTGGAGCAAATGCCAGAGGCTTGGGTTGCCTGATATAGGGAGTAGCAGCTCCCTGGGGCCTTGGCTTACCCTGGGCTCCTGTTTCGTTTGAAGCTTTCGACACTGTGTGCTCCGCCTGACCGAGAACAACTCACAGCCCTTGATGACCAAGCTGCAGTGGCTCTTTGCTTTCCTGGAGCACAGTCAGGTGTGTGCTGGGTGCAGGGGGGCAGGGAGGTAATGCCAGGCCCTGCTCTGACGCTGTTCATGTCTCCAAGACCTGCCACAACCTAGCTAGAAGCTCCCATTCTGTGGATTGAGCTGCTGAGCCCCAGCCCCTGCTGACACCAGTTCATAGCCAAACTTCCAGGCCCATTCAGTGTCCTTATGGCAGGGGGTGCACCTGGAGCCTCTTCCTGGGCTGTGCCACTCCAGCTTCCCTTCAGAGTTCAGTCCTGAGCACTAATGCACCCCCATCTGCCGATTGTGGGCACCTCAGTTACCTGGGTCTCTGCTCTGAGTGAACAAGCACTTCTGTCCTTTCAGAACCCAAAGCCGTGGCCAGGGGTGTGGGAGGGCCTCTGTCTGGTGCTTGAAAGGGGAAACAGAACAGGCTGGCTGGGCTTTGACAGCACACGGGAGGGGACAACCCGTGATGATGAAGTGGAGGAGGCAAGGCTTTGGGAAGGTGTCATGGAAGAGGCCTCTGTACCCTGGGGGACTCATTTTGGTGAGAGTGAGGGGTGTTTTAGGCCTGGAGAGACTTACTGTGGTCTGTGAGGGCAGGACGGATTCCTAGGGAGTCACACCAAGAAGATGACACCCCACTCCTGAGCTGCATGGACTGTGGCATGGGATATGGGTCAGGGCCAGCTTGGAAGGGGAAGGTTGTGGGTTAGGAGGCTGACATCTTTGGAACGTAGCACTGCCTGCTGCTGGGCGTGGGGCTTGATCTCCTCACCCCACCTTTCATCTGCCTTGTCCTAGAGGCCAGCCATCTCTCCTGAGAACTTCCTCTCTGCGTCCTGGACACCATGGTTCAGCCCTGGGACCCAGCAGGACTGTTCAGAGTATCTGAAGTACCTGCTGGATCGGTAAGAAAGGCTGGTGGGTTAGGAGGGTGTGGGCCCCAAGAACATTCTGGGGAGACAGCTTGTCCCTCTGAGCTGGGTTGGATCTTTTTGGAAATAGGAACATTTCCTTGCTCTTCTGAAAGGCAGAGGAAGGTGTGGACCATAGGTGTCCAAAGATGCTGAAGTACAAGTGAAGCCTGGGCGGGGGCGGGTGGCTGTCAGTGTGTGCACGTGTATCCACGGTGCTGCCTGAGCGTGCTAATCCTCACCACACAGCTCTAGGTCCATCTTTATGTAGGCATGTGCGAGGTGAGTGTGTTAACACAGAAGTATGTCGGCATGCCACTTTATACAGCGATGGGAATTGTCTTGCCAGGCTCTTCCATGTGTCAGAAGTGTGGTGGGCAGTGTGCTGGAGGCGGGCCTGTTGGTAGGTATGTACACCTGCTTTCCCTGCTTGTTTTAGGCTTCACGAAGAGGAAAAAACTGGGACGAGGATCTGCCAGAAGCTCAAGCAGTCCAGCTTGCCCTCCCCACCGGAAGAACTCCCTAGCTCCAGCGCAACATCTGTGGAGAAAATGTTCGGAGGCAAGATCGTGACTCGGATATGCTGTCTCCACTGCCTCAATGTTTCCTCCCGGGAGGAGGCCTTCACAGACCTCTCTCTGGCCTTCCCTCCTCCTGAGCGATGCCGCCACCGCCGCCTGGGCTCCGTGATGCTCCCAACAGAGGATGTGCGAGCCCAGGAGCTGGCACTGGCTCCCAGAGCCCCAGGGGCACAGAGGCAGAGGAAGCACTGCATCACAGGAGATGCTCCCTGCACTGGACTAGACATAGAGGGTCTGGGCATCATCAGCACTGGTGGACAGAGTGGGCAGGAGGAGAAGGTGGAGAGGGAGCAGGCCGGGAAGGAGGAGGCAGCAGGGGAGGAGGAGGAGGAGGAGAAGGAGGAAGGAGCAAGGGAAGAGGAGAAAGAGGAAGGGGAAGAGAAGAAGAAGGAAGATGAAAAGGAAAAGGAAGCTGAGAATGGCAAGGAGAAGGATGGGGACAGTTTGGGACCAGGAACCCATAGGGATGCTGCCGTCCCACCCAGGGAGCAGGTATGTGGTCCCGAGGGTTCCCGCTCTGTACTAGACCTGGTCAACTACTTCCTGTCCCCTGAGAGGCTGACAGCTGAGAACCGTTACTACTGTGAGTCATGCGCCTCCCTGCAGGATGCAGAGAAGGTGGTGGAGCTGAGCCAGGGTCCACGCTACCTCATCCTTACACTACTGCGCTTCTCCTTCGACCTGCGTACCATGCGGCGCCGCAAGATCCTGGACGATGTCACCATCCCCCTCTTGCTGCGCCTGCCACTGGCTGGGGGTCAGGGACAGGCTTATGACCTCTGTAGTGTGGTGGTGCACTCTGGAGTGTCCTCAGAGAGTGGCCACTATTACTGCTATGCCCGTGAGGGTGCTGCCCGGCCGACCCCTGTCCTGGGATCCACAGACAGGCCTGAGCCTGAGAACCAGTGGTATCTGTTCAATGACACCCGGGTGTCCTTCTCGTCCTTCGAGTCGGTCAGCAACGTCACCTCCTTTTTCCCTAAGGACACTGCCTATGTGCTCTTCTACCGCCAGCGGCCCAGGGAAGGGCCTGAGGCTGAGCCTGGCTCTCCCAGAGTCCGAGCAGAGCCCACCCTCCACAAGGACCTGATGGAGGCCATTTCCAAAGACAATGTCCTCTACCTGCAGGTGAGTCCCCTGCTGAGGGTCAGTAGATGCCACTCCTGGGTGAGGACTTCGCCCAGCGCAGCCACACACAGAGACCAGTTATCTGTTCTTTTGAGTTGTCCTCAGTTTAAAATCCATCCACTCAGCACTTAGTAGGGGTATGTTGGAGGTTGGAAAGGCACATCCCTTAAGCTCAGAGGAATGGACCCTGAATAATAGCACAAATTGATGATGCTCAAAGAGAGAGTTGTGGAATTAATGGGCAGGGACTGATTCTGGGGCTCTCAGAGGGGCCACTTCTTCGGTGGCCTTCATGTCCCCGTGTCCTCCTTTGTCACTGCCTCGGGCTCCCTTAGCAGAGTCAAGAGCAGTATCAAAATATTCAGCCGTGGGGTGGCCACACCAGGGCTCTGTGGTTCCTGCACCTGGAGTTGGAGTTTCCTGTGAGGAACGTGAGGGCATGGGACACCAGCCTGCTTCTACATTTGTCAGGTCCTGCAGCTGAGATACGGCTTGGTGAAGTCTGAGAGGCTGCTCTTATTTTAGCAGGGAAGAACTTGCTCATGGGCAGAAGATGGACCTCAGCCGAGGCCAGGAAGCCTGGAGAGGTTTTCTTGAGGTCCCAGGCACCACTTGTCAGCTAGTCATGTAGTATGAAACAAGTTCTTTTCCAAGAGACTTGGGTGATTATTGAGAGGAAAGTGTAGTTTGATTCTTAGACCTGAAGTCCTCCATCCTGCTCCTCAGGTGGCGGTGTGTGTGTATGTATGTGTGTGTGTATGTATGTGTGTGTTGTGTGTGTGTATGTATGTGTGTGTTGTGTGTGTATGTGTATGTGTGTGTATGTGTGTGTATGTATGTGTGTGTGTATGTATGTGTGTGTGTTGTGTGTGTGTGTGTATGTATGTGTATGTGTGTGTGGTGATGGGGGG